>QUSF01000019.1:11487944-11503295 GCA_003676055.1 Chloebia gouldiae | reverse complement strand
GGATGGGATGGGATGGGATGGGATGGGATGGGATGGGATGGGATGGGGATACAGCTCCCACAACCTCATGGTAGCATCAGCCCAACCCCAGGGCCCAGCACAGGCCAGTTTATAAATTCATTAACTTATTTATTATCAACTACTTTATTTAGACACAGCTGGATCTGAGTAGACACATTTCTTAATTTGGTTCCCTTTATGGCAATGATATCACAGTTAAAGGGAGTTTAATTCTTCAATAAATGTCAAAATAAAAGTCATTTATTCAGTAAATTTAGGGAAATCTGGTTTCTAGTTTGAACTAGAATCAAAACTGGCCAAATTGAGTTTGGCTGCTCCAAACAGTGCTGAGCTCAGGAATGGTTCTCACAGCCCAAAACCAAGGAATCAGCACTGGAAATTTATGTCTAAAGCTTCCAGAGATAGCTACAAGTTAGAGCAAAGTAAGGAAAAAAAAATCCTTATGGATTCAGAAATTCTTCATGTCCTCTCCCTCTGCCTTTCCAGCTATTGAAACCACCCTTTTCTGTCCCAAAACTCTTCCCAAATCCATCAGTCATGACACTGCTTAGTCAAGATGGCTCAACGAAGGCAGTTCCTTATTTTTCAGATGGGTAAATTGAGTAGAAATTATTTTTCTCACTGAATTACTCAGCCAAGACTGGCCAGAGCATTCCCAACTTCCCAACTCGCTCCTCAATCCCCACACAAAGCATCTCTCTTCTCACCCTCTGAACTCTTTGATCTTTATCTGTTAGGTTGGCCAAGAAAAATAGTAAAGAAATTCACAAATTATCTTCTCACAGCATCATGAATCCCTGTTCTCCAGAAAGAAATAAAATTAATGACAACACATTAATTACAGTGCAGGTTGGCACCCCTTTAGCTGTTCCCATTGTTCACTTCTTACTGAAAAAAAGACATTTTCTGACATATTTCCAGTTCCTGTCAGCATAAAAATTAACGTGCCTGGCAATGGCACTGTCAGATCCTTATTTCCTGACAGAGATCACTGAGGTCACTCTGTTCTCTCCAAAACAAAGCCACCTGGAAAGTTCAGAGATGAGTTCAGCACTGCAGGGTGAGTCTTCTGTGTCGGAGATGGCCACATCAGCCCTCCAGTGACAGAACTCCTGAAAGGCAGCTGGACAATCCACATTTTCCAGGCTTGCTCTGGATTTAGGTGATTTAGGTGACTTATGGCTCCTGGTCCCTTTGTTTTGTACATGCAGATCCCTCCAGCTGGAGTGTGGCCTGGCAGGGGCTGACTAAATCAGAAAGAATGGGATTTTTCCAGCAGCCAGTTTTTCTTGCATCCCTTATTTTTGATAAAAGGGGATGAAGGTCTGTTGGAGCAGGACAGCAGCTCTGCCTCCCTCTGGAACGTGCCCTGCTCAAAGATACCAAAACACTAAATGAGTTACTCTCATTCCTGCACAATAAACGAAAGGGAAGAGCCTGATTTTCCAAGCTCCACACAAAGTTCTGTTGGCTTAAAGACAACTTTGCTCATCCCAGGTTACCAAGGCAGGAATATATTTGATTATGTAGGAAAATGTTAGCAAAAACAGATCTCAAAAACCAAACAAAGGTAAATCTGAGTTGTTTGGGTTTTTTGCATTCTTGAAAGATAGTTTGGGTGGGGATATGAGCAGGACAGAGCTCTGCACTGGGAAAAAACACCTCCATCCTCACAGCTCTGTGCAGATGCAGAATGGATTCATGGAATCATGGAATCATGGGATCACAGATGGGTTTGGATGGAAGGGACCTTAAAGCTCATCCCCTTCCACCCCCTGCCATGGCAGGGACACCTCCCACTGTCCCAGCTGCTCCAAGCCCCAGTGTCCAACCTGCTCTTGGACACTTCCAGGGATCCAGGGGCAGCCCCAGCTGCTCTGGGCACCCTGTGCACTCAGGACCTGTTTTTGCTTCTGTCACCAGCCAGGAATCATTCCCAGCCCTTCCCTTTTCCATGGCCAAAGGCAGCAAAGTTCTTCTCCTTGAGGAGTCCTGGAGAGTGTCTGAGATGGAAAATTTGCAGGACATCTGCCATGGCTGAAATGCCAGCAGCCAGGAGTGTCACAGGGCCATGCCAAGCTGCAGTGTCACCACGGTGCCACCCTGGCCTTGCTCCCATCTGATAGTAACCAAGGATAATAAATATCCAACACTCCTTAGGCATTTTCCATGGTTCCTCGGATCCTATGGTTCCTAGGATTTCATGGTTCCTAGGATTTAATGGTTCCTAGGATTTTATGGTTCCTAGGATTTCATGGCTCCTAGGATTTTATGGTTCCTGGGTTCCATGGTTCCCACTCAACTCAGCAACCTTGAGACAACCCCAGAATAACTCAAGTGTTTAAGTGACTTTGAAAACCAGGATGTGTTAAACTTTTCAGCCTGGACAAACACGGGCAGGAATGTGTTTGATCTCCTTGGATCAGCCAGAAATCATCCAGAAAATCCTGCTGTCCCACCAGCACAGCTCCATGCTGGGCTCACTTTTCCCCGTGAGCTCAGGGAGGGCATCACAGAGGTGATGACACCAAACCACCTCGCTGTAGGGTTAAAAACGATCTCCTGAGCTATGATATCTAACAGGGAAATATTAGAAAACATCCACAGAGTGATTTATTGTAATTTATATCACAGCTTTGACTGCAAAAGGCATTGCAGACACACTGCCACATTTTCAAGCCAAGGGCACAGCTGGGTTACACTCAGGGGACACAGCCACAAGTAGAACTCACACGTGTGTAACTCATCAGAAGACCTTTCCTCCACACCACATTTACATATTTTGCATCAAATGACGTTTTCCTTGTTGTTTTTTTTTTTTTTCCAATAGGAAATTAAAAAAAAACTCCCATATTTGGCACATTTCATCAGCTGAGTGTTGCCTACCTAAGTCAATTAATTGAGGCATGGGGAGCAGTGCTGAGACCCTGCCTTAGAGTCATTTCCCAGGATTCTTCTGGATATGAGATGAGACATCTCCAGAGACTATTTCCTGCCAAAGTAATTTTAAATAACTATATTAAATCACCAGTGGAAGTTACAAGTGGGCCTGATTCTTTCACCAGTGGCCCTTCATATCACTGGAAACCTGAAATGAAGTGTAAAATTTAAATCTGTATTAAAATTACCACTTCAGCAAATGTAAATGTGATTTGGGGTGGGAAAGCACAGGAATGCCTCGTGCCTGGCAGAGAGGAGGGATTTTGGGAATACTCCGTCCTCCCCACAGGCTGCGTGCACACATCTCCTCAAAGCACGGGATTATCTTTGTCTTAATCAAAGAGCAGCTTGATTAATACAAAGATTCAAGCCCGACAAAGGAGGGAAATCAAGCACATGAAAGCATTCATTTCAAGACAAAACTTTATGTAACTTTGGGAACAAAGCCCTTCCCATCTGCTCCGCTCGGCTGGCGGCGCTTGGAGGCCGACGCCTGGCGACTCTCGGGGTGGCTTTGGCAGAGAAGAGCATCCAAAGGAACTCGAAGCAAAGACTGCAACATCAGATTTCAAAACCTGGGCCGGGCTTTGGGGCATTTGCTCAGGGCTTTGCCCTTCGGAAGGAAGTTTTTTTAATTCCCGCTCCGACGCCGTTGCGGAAGGACCTTTTGTGGAGAAGGGACTGGAGGAGAGGCTGCCCACGAGGCAGCTCCTCACCCCTGCCCACCTTGGAGAGGCACCTGCTCAGCAGCACCAGGCACGAATCCCATTTCCCGTACAGCTGGCAGGTCCAATAAAAAGGGTTGGAGCTCTGGAGATGAAAGGCAAGCAAACAAACAAACAAACAAGAAGAAAAAAAAATACATAAGAAAAGATAAAATTATGGATTTGTGTATTTGCCAGGACTTATTCAGGATACAGAGCAAAGTAGAAACACAAAAGCAATTTATGCTTTGAATGCCAGGGATGAGCTGTTATTTTATAAGGATTTATCATGTTCCAAATCAGATTTTTTCATAGCTTTTTACACGTTTTTGGTCTATAATACTGATACAATTATGTTTAGGGTATGATATGAATTGTTTTCGGTGATGCTGACCAGATGTGACACAGTTTCCTTGGAACAATACGGGTGTTTATTGCTGGAAAATGAGATTTTTTCAGGGAAAAATGAAATACCAGCTTTGTATAACCTGTGTGAACTCCTGAGGCTTAAATTACAGGTAAGAGAAAACAAAAATACCTGTAAATCTAACATTTGGAGGATGCTTTCTAGTAATGATCAATTCTGTAAGTAGTTCTGAGTAAGTTTAATAATAACAAAATAGTAATGGGAATTTTTAAAAAGTCTGCATAAAAACCCAGGCTTGGACAAAACTCCAGGGTTTTGCACACATTCCTTTTACTTGCACTCTATAGGACAAACAAATGCCAACTACATAAAAACTTTCACATATTTCAACAGCTCTTAAAATAAACTGCTTTTAATTGCTGCTGAATTATAAAATAAAACCATTTCCTGGCATGTCTGTGGTTGCTCTGTGTGTATTTCATCATATCCTGATTTCCCAGCTGATTTTCCATCTAAAAGTCATATTCTGCCATCTCTAAAAATTCCATACAAAGCCATAGGATTAACAGCTGGCATTGCTGGTAAAATTGCCATTAACCTCATTAGGATTTGTTTTAATTCAGTATTTTCTTGCTCTTCTTTAATACTGGTTATTAAGTTAATTTTTTTTTTAATGACTTTTCCTGCAGCCAACACCTTCTGCCACTGATAAGGCATATCCCAGAATTTTTTCCCTAACAAGTAAAAACAATTTTTGCAAGAAAAAACCTATAAAAACAAGCAAACAAAAAATGGGCACAGGGAAATTCTCCTTTTGAATTTTCAGCTGCTATTTCACTAGATTTTCCTGAACAAATAACTTTATTTAGACATTTATTGAAGCAATTAAAGTCCTTTTAAGCATGATATCTTTGCCATAAAGAGAACCCATCCATTAGGAAATGTGGCTACTCAGATCCAGCTGTGTCTAAATAAATCAGTTGATTATAAATAAGTTAATTAATTGATAAACTCACTAGCAATAAGTGAAATTAATACATATATCTCTAATTGCACCTCTTTGAGATATGCAAGGAATTCAGATTAAATGGAGAGGAGATTTGTGATTTTCTCTTTTCCATCCAGGATTTCAGCTCCCCACACTCCACATTAAATATGCACTGAGTTTCTCACATGATTATTTCAGAGGCTTGCATATTTTATTAAAAACACCAGGAAAAATAAGGCTATGCTCCAGGAAAATGAGGTAATAATATTTAACCAATAGCTTTAATACAGGAAAGTTCTTTCATTTTATAAAAAATAAAAAACACAGCAGCAAAGAGGCAACCAAGCAAACAAAATTAATTTAAATAAAGAAGTGATTCAAGAGGAATGAAACAAATCTGGGAGTAATTAGAAAATGGAACTTACCATGGAAGGGCCAACTGGGTAACCTGAGCACACCAATGTCACGGAGACCCACAGGATAAAAACCAAGTTTAACCTGCATAGGCTTCAAAGAAAAGCTGAGATTAATGAAAATTTGGACCAAAATCAAGCAAAATATGAACAGAGAGCAACCCATGCAGCAAGAACCCCGTGGTGGCTTTACCTGCTCATTTTTTACCCAGCACTGTGTGTGTGAACACGCAGCACCACATCCAAATTCCTCACATATCCCTGCAGTTCTTCCTCAGGTGACCATTTTATACCAGAGTTCAGGAGGGAAAATGTCATCAAAGCTGATTTTATTCTGACTAATTGCTCCTTGTTTGGCCTTTTCTTCTTGTTAAATGGGAAAATGGCAAGAACACGCTCAGCTGCCATCACCAACCCCGGGGATTTCGTTTAAAGTGTCCCATTAAATGTCTCTCAAGTGGTTTTATTGTTACCTCTGTGTCATCACTGCAAGCCTGGTCAGAGGTCTAAAGATTTCAAAAATCCATCTCAAGAGTTTGTTACCACTTCCAATATATCAGGTGGAGACCTTGCAAAGCCTGGCAGCAAGGGAGAAACATTAAAAGTGCATTTTAAGCAGAAAAATCCTCAAAGAGTCTCAGTATACTCTAAACAGCACAATACAATGAATAATATTTTTTCCCTATCTTTATCCCCCCAGCATTATTTTTATCATGTGCTTAGTTCTAAATACACCAAATGAAATTTTTTTCCTGATAATTAAAATTCTTTGCACATTAATTTCTACTAGGCAGCCATATCTCAGCCCACACTTCTGAGTTTAAAGTTTTTGAGTTTAGCCAATCCAAACTTTTACAGGATTAATAAACTCTGTTAATCTCATTAATAAACTCTGTTAATCTCCAGCAGCACAGCAAATATTTCATGTCTAAAAGCATTATTTTTTGCTGCAACAAATTTAATGGTGCAGTATTTTTGGGGATTCTGTGGTTTATTTATCCAAGTGGTGTGAAAGTGCTGAATCCCACAAGGTCTGGGAATGTTGGACTGCACAGGGAATGCTGAAAAATGTTAAATTCAATTTATTTTTTCTGAGAATGAGCACCACATCTACAAAAACATGCTGGGTTAATGCTTGGACTCGCTCATCCAAGAGCTTTTCCAGCTTTAACCATTACAGGGTTCCGAAGAAAACACTGAAGAACATTTTTTGACAGCCACAGAGTGTCAGACATGCACAGAGTGTGGCACCAACCCCAAATGTTGCATTTCCTTTGGTGTTTACACTGAAAAATCAATAGATAAGGGCTCCAGAAGAGACCTTTGTGTGAGTCTTTGAGGAGACCTGAGCTGTTATAAGGGAGGCCAAATTTCACTGCAATATTTCAGATCATTTTGACGATCTGGAAGATCATTTCCAACCATAATGATTCCATGGTCCTGTGATTCAGTCTCCTGATAAAGTGCATTTCCTTCCAGGAGCCAGAGAGCTGTGAGGATAAACCCAGTGGCATGGAAGAGCCTTCAGGAGTTTAAAACAAAAGTTCCTGATGTGATCTCAGCCTGGGGTTGACCATTTCTCCCCCATCGTGGTGGTGCCGATCACATCATGGCTGACAAAATCCAACGACTCTGAAATGACTTTCTAAAAAGAAAAAGTGATTTTAAAAGAATTGTGGTTGCTGGTGAAGCTCTTCAGGACTCTCCAGGCCCACGAGGGCTGAAATGAGGATGAAATTTGCCTCATTTAAAGCCTGCAGCTTTAAACCCTTTATAAACCCATCAGCAGAACAGGTGACTATTGGCATTCCCAGCCTTATTCAGAGAGCAAATCCTCTCTTTGAACAGAACCTCCCATTCCCACCCATTCAGGACCTCCAACTCCAAGGATAAGAGGATTAGGCTGTGCTCCTGCTGCACAGAAAAGCACTTTGGGCTGGATTCTGCCTGAGCACAGCTTAGCTCAGCTCTCATTGTGTCTGCATTTAGTCCAACTCCGTCTTAATCTGAAATTAACCTTCACACAACACTTTTTGTGGAAGGTGAGGGGCCAGAACAGGCTGGTGATTAAAGTTCAGGGTTTCCAGGTTCAGCCTGAGACTCTCTGGGTAAACTTTGGTGCATTATTGACTTTAATTTTTTCAAACTGTGAGTTGTTTGAGGTCCAGGTGGTCTCCCATTGGGTCTGGTCAGTCCCTCCTATCCTCACCTTTCTCACATCCCTCTAAAAGAGAGGTTTTGGCCAGGTGAGAAATCACAAACTGCTTTGGAACTGAAGAACCACAGGATTGTGGAATAGTTTGGGTTGGAAAAGCCCTCTGAGACTGAGTCCAACCATTCCCCAGCACTGCCAAGGCCACCACTGCCCCACATCCCCCAGTGCCACTTCCACAGGGCTTTAAATCCCTCCAGGGATGGGGGCTCCACCCCTGCCAGGGCTGGACAGCCCTTTTTGGGAAGAGATGTTCCCAATATCCAACCTGAACCTCCCCTGCAGATGCAGATGGTACCAAGGCAGGAATCCCTGAGACATCACCACGGGGCCAAGGGCTTTGCCCACCCCTCAGACACACACCAAGATATTTCCTGAACATTCAACCCCCCCCATTTGCTCCTCCCTCCTTGGAGGTTCTTTTTCCCAGCTTTTCAGGATGCAGTTTAACACAACATACCTGTGATTTGCTTCATGAAGCACAGATGGAGGCTGAGCTCCATTCCAGATACTCCCACTTCAGGTTTGGAGGAATCAGGTTGAACAGAACAAGTGGCAATTGACATTTCTGTCTCCTGCTCTGTCTGCAGAGGCTCTGCTCCCAGGCTGGCTTCACTGGCAGCTATCAGAGGTCAAATGAATCATTAAGAACCACAATAAAACCTCCAAGCATCCATAAAATTTGTTTTTTCTCAGAATAAATCAGCAGCAGTATCAGCAAGAGTATCACCTCTTCCCTCCTGCCTGCCTTGTTGGAGGGATGCTGTCTTGAACCTCAGTGCTGCTTTCCTTTCGTTTTCCCCCAAAAATCATATGGAACAACACAAAACTCACAGCTGAGCCTATCAAACCTTGCAAGGTTTTGAGGTTGATAAGCCTGTAAGCTTTAGGACATGATATTTCCTTCTTCCAGCCCAAAAGTCAATCCAAAGTGTTTTAAATTGGCATTGTGGGACTTTACTAAGGGATCAAACAAAAAATGAATGGACAAACCTCAACCTGTCCATTGGCATAACCCCAGAAGTTGTAAAACCACAGCTCCTAATAAAGGCAAGGTTCAAAATCTCATTTCCTTCTGGGATGCTCCCAGTGAAACCTCAGCATGGCTTTGCTGGAGAGAGCTGCTGGGGTATTTTGTTCCAAACCCTTTTTTTTTTTTTTTTCTTGCTTTCAAGAATATCAAGAAAGCCAAAAGCCAGCTGGTTTGCTTTCAGCCCACTGCAAGGTGCGAGCTGGAAATCAATCACATTCCCAGCACATAAACCTGCTCTGACTTGGTGATAATAGAAAATCCCAGCAAGACACCAAGAGAGAAGAACCACAGAAAGCAGAAAGTTCATTCCTTGGGTCATTCCCTGTGTGCCCTCCCTGCTGCAAGGGGACACAACCAAATCCTTCACCTGCACCACGAGATCTCATCTGCAGAGGAGCTGCAGAGCTGCTGCTACACCTGACTGATTCTGGACATTTTCTTGCCATGGAGATCTCTAATCCCCTTAAAATTGGCTTTCAGGTGGCTGTCAGGATGGACATTCCCATCCCTGGAAGTGTCCAAGGCCAGGCTGGATGGGGCTTGGAGCCGCCTGGGGCAGCAGCAGGTGTCCCTGCCCATGGAGGGGGTAGCACTGAGGCACCAGGAGGGAAATGAGGCCTCAGGTTTGGCTTTTTTATTTTTCACATTCTGTGCTGCTTTAGTGTGTGGGTCTGGGATTTATATCAGGGGATGCTGAGCTCTGTGCACAGAGCAGGGAGACAAAACAATTCCTGCTCCAGCTGGGCACCAAGGACAAATGATCCAAACCTCAGCCCAGCAGCACAAACCCCGTGGGCTGGAGAGAGAAAAACCAGCAGGGTGGGACTGCCTGGGCTGGAGCTGGAATGGGACAATGAACTCCAAGGTGCCAATGGAGCAGAGCTGATCCCAGGAGAGCCCCCGGGAGCGCTCGTGCATTTTGGGGCCATTTTGGGGCATTTGGGTGCAGCCCTGGCTGGGCTCTGGTGCTGCCCAAGGTGGATCCATGAGGAGATCCTTGAATAAATCCCTGCTTTATTCTGTAACTGTGTTCAGTCTCTGTCAGCCTTCACAAGGCATCATCAGCACTGGATGGGATTTAAGGTTTGTCCCAGCCCAACTCTCTCCAGGATTCTCTGCTCCCAGAGGAGAATGGCCCTGACTGACAGGGGTCAGGGGCTCTAAGATCAAACGATGCAGCTTGGGGAGGCTCAGCTCTTGCCCCCCTGCTGCTCTCAGACATTTGGGCAGTGCCTGCCCACCTGCTCTGCCCCCCAAGCACTGGTGCCCAGGGCTGTCTGTCCCTGTGCCATTTACCTCCCTCCTGAGCCACCCAGGGGTGGCACAGAGCTCTCTGGGGAGGATGCAGTGATCTCATCAAAGGTCAGGCACACATTTGCTGTGGCCATTGCTGCCTGCTGCGGGTGCCCAGCTCTGTGCAGAGTTCTCCAGAAGGACAGAGCAGTTTATTCAATTCCTTCCTGGCTGCCAGCGCTGCCGAGCCAAGCCCCGTGAGTGAGACACTGCTCCAGCTCCTTGCAGGCAGGGACAGCTCCTCTGCTGAGCCCTGGCACCGTGCCTGGCTGGAAGACACACGGCTCCTTTTTAAAAGCCAATTCTTAATGCAATTCCACTCAGACACCGCTGCCCTCGCAGCCTGAGCCAGCAGCAGCTCAGGCTCCAGCCAGGCCCCCTCTGATGCACGGGTTTGATCTGTGAGAGGAGGAAAATCAAAAGGCATTCAAGGCAGAGCAGCACTGCCCGTCCTGCCCCGCTCCACAGCTTTGGTTTTCCTGGATGGATGCTCAGCAGGCAGGAGGGGAGCAGCCAGGGCTGTCAGGAGATGGAAGGAACAGGGCTTAGGGTTTGTGGACACCTTGAACCTCTGGATCTTCACTGGCACCTGATTTTGGAGCACTCCTGCATCACTGGGGCTGTGCACGTCACCGTCACGGCAAAGGGGACGAAGCTGCAGTTGGATCCTCCCATGCCAGGGGGAAAAATTAGCTCCAAAATCCCATTTTTGATCCTACATCACACAGGAATCGTGGGCTGTGTCACAGTCACCATCCCCAGGATTTGAAAGTCTACATCATCCTCTCTAAATATATAAATTCCTTTTCCTGGTGACAGCCAGCGCTGGTGTGGGCAGAGGCAGCACGAGTTCCTTACCCCGCTCCCCAGCACGTGTCCCAAAATTAATCCATAGTGGTGATGGAAAATGTCACCACTCCCCACGTCCCACAGCATGTGGCACCTCCTGGGTCTTGTGCCAGGCCCCACAGCCCTGCTGATGTCACCCAATGCTGCTGATGCCACCCAGCCCTGCTGATGTCACCACGCTTGGGCTGGAGCCCATGAGAAGTGGCAGAAATGAAGCTTTTGGCCAAAACATATTGGAACACGTCAGGAATTGTTTCTAATTTATGGATCCCTCACTTTTACCTTCAGATAAACAACCTGCATGAAGCTCAGCATGAAAAACAAGCCCTCCCTGCACCAAGTGCTAAAGCCTCTGAGAATTTACCTGAAAAGAAAGAGCAGAGCAGACAAAAGTTGCTCAAACCATCAAGGGGAAGCTCAGCAGTGGAAAAGTGAAGGTAATTAACATTTTTGCTACGCTGATTTGCAAGTGCCAACGTAATCTATGCACCCAGAAATCTCTCAAATAGATCCTGCAGGAAGTGGCTGCTGAAGAAAAGATGTCAATGCTGAGCTAAAAAGACACCTGTCAAAGCCAAACCCAAATTCCTGCTCAGATGCAACAAAGATCTCGATGATCTGAGAAAGGCTGAGTAGTTGTTGAAGGAGAAGCCAGAAAGAGAAAAGAGCCTGGACAGATAAGAAAAGGAGAAGGGTTTTGAGGAGAGGGAGGAGAAAAGGATGTAGGAAAGTCTGATGTGACTTAGAGGAAGAGATCAAACTTTAAAGGGATCAAACTTTAAAGGAGTCAAGAAAAGCTAACATAAATATTATAAATAGCAAGGAATAGGGAGAAAGGGCTGAGTGGCTTTGAAGGGAGGAATTTTTTATGGATTTTATGGCACTGCACCTCAAGGTTCTCCCATGGATAAGGCTAAGGAAAGACAAGGAAAACACATCCAATATTTTCTATTGGGATAATCTGGCTCAAGCAAGTTTGCATGTTTTTCCCTACAGAACCCCAGCACAAACCCCTTTGTGCTCCCAGGTCCTTGGGATGTCACACCTGCAGCCCTGTGTCAGCTGGGAATGGGAAAAAGGGAGCAGTGTAGGGAAAACTCAATTCTGGCAGCACAGGAAGGGCAAGGAATTTTGCTGGGAGGTTTTGGGACACAAACCTGTGGATCCATAACTGTCCATAAGGTCAGAGAAGGGCACAGGGGATGCTGAATGCTGCTCAGGATACCCAGAACTCACAGGAGGGACACAAAGAGGCAATTGCTCACCACTGAGCAGGTTTTTGTGATTTTTAACCTGGAGAACAGCTCAGGTGGATGCAAAGCAGCTGCCAGGAGGTTCTTTATCCCTACAAACACTCCTGGGCTGAAGGACCCCTCATTTGGAAGGAACTCTCCAGCTCACAGGATCTCAGCTGCTCCTCAGATGAGCTCTTGGCGTTTCTGGAGAAGGGCAAGATGCCAGCTTGAACTGATGACACCAGACCTAAAGAACCTTTAGGACATAAGTGGCTACATCTGGAACAGGGCTCATCCTGCGGAGGAGGTGAGAGGACACACCTTTTTTTCTCCAAATTCAGAGTGTTTTCCATCTGTTCTCCCTGCTCTTTTAGCTCGCTGCTGTTTGCTCGCTGCTCTTTTCTCTCTGCTTGGCTGTGCCACTTAAACAAACAAGGATATTGCAGCCCCTTTAAAGGAGACTCCTTTCCTGCAAAAGCCTTTTTGAAAAGAAGGATCCTCTCCACAATGACCCGCTAAACAGCAAACAAATAGGAGCCGAGCCCCAGCTGCACGTTGTGCTTTAAAACTGGCTGGTAGGAAGATAAAATC
The DNA here is from genome assembly GCA_003676055.1 of Chloebia gouldiae. Taxonomy (NCBI): domain Eukaryota; kingdom Metazoa; phylum Chordata; class Aves; order Passeriformes; family Passeridae; genus Chloebia; species Chloebia gouldiae. The sequence goes on along the minus strand of QUSF01000019.1, from coordinate 11,490,649 downwards.
AAACTGTGAGTCTGCCTCGCTCTGCAGGCTCTGGAAGTGCCAGGTCTGGATCAATTCTTGGCGACTTTGGTTGCTCGCAAAGGTCCTCAAGCAGGAGAAAGGGAATGTGGCTATCAAACAATTCGGTGCCTTTTGTCTGAACATGATCCTGATTTCCCCTTGTGTTCTCTCCCTCTTATAAAAGGCTTCATCCAAAAATATCTCACACCACAAGACAGGAGAAGTTTCTGTCTCCTCACTGAAAGCCTGTTGCAGCTGGCTGGATTTTTCTTGCTCTGTGCAAGGATTTCTTTGTGCCCAATTATGTTTCAATGCTTGATATAACTCCTCTGGAACTAAGAGCTGCAAAGGGACTTTTAATGAGGTCAGGGAGAGACAGGAAAAGGGGGAAAGTAGATTTAGCTTGGGTTTTGGGAAGAAAATTTTCCCTGTGAGGGTTTAAGGCCCTGGCACAGGGTGCCCAGAGCAGCTGTGGCTGCCCCTGGATCCCTGGCAGTGCCCAAGGCCAGGTTGGACACGGGCTTGGAGCAAACCTGGAATAGTGGAGAGGGTTTGAGGTCCCTTCCAACTTGAGCCATTCCATGATTCAATAATTTTATGATTCTCTGATACCTGGCTCCCTTATTCTTCAATTATTTGCATCAGTACCTGACTTGCAAAGCTCATCTCTCCCCTCTCCACCCTCTGAGTTCCCCTTTTAGCATCAGGGTCTTCAGGGTTTTTACCCCTCCCCACAGCTGCCACATTTGGAGGTAATCAACTGCTCCTTCTTAATCAAGAGCACAGATGGATCTGAATAAACACAAAATCCAATATTAGAAAAGCTCACACAGCCCCGTTCTCAGGGGAGCAGAAAAGCCAGAGGTGCTGAGGCTCAGGACTGTTCCCTGGGGCAGGACAGGGATATTCTCCAGCTTTTCCTGCTCCAGTCCCTCAGGAAAAGCACGGAAGGCCCAGGATGTGAGAAGGGGCAGCTCTCCGTGCCTTGGCACGGCTCTGGCTGCAGGAGCAAACCCAGCACCCACAAACCCAGCGCCTCTTCCTTCCTGCCCTCCTCCTGCCAGCCCAGCCTTTCACGGGAGCAGGGGAGTGCCAGGAGAACTAACCCACAGACATCAGGTTTATGTCCAAAAAGGAGACAGAGGAGCCCTTTTACGTCATTCCAATAAAGGGAGAGGCCATGGGGCCTTCCCCTGGGGTCTCTCCAATTTTTGGAGGACGCAGCCTCCTTTTTACCCTGATTTCCCACATTTCCCTTCTCTCTTTCCCCATTGCCTGAGGTACTTGAGAGATTCAGACTTCCCAAAACGCCTGATACCGAATACTTCCCACTAATGTATAACCCTGCCTTTTTAATTTTTAATTCTTATGGAATTTAGGGCTTTCGCCCATTGTTTCTTTCATCTTTCAATGTCTAATTTCATTTATCAGCAAACTTGAAGCTTATTTGTAAAAGCAAATATCTTCCATTCATCAATCAGTGGATCCTTCCCATAGTTTATCTCCCAGTGCTGGTTTTATCTGCCAGCAGACCCACAACTTGTTTGTAAAGACAAATCCACTATTCCTCTCAGAAGGTTCAGCCTTTAAACCCAATTCCCAGCTCAGGAGTGCACTGGAAAAAACTCTGGAATTAACACTCACCTGAATGATTGGTGGCATCCAGAAAAATAAAATGAAATAAAATAAAATAAAATAAAGTAAAATCCCAACAAAATACAAGCATATAAAAGGACAACATAAAAACATCAAAATCAATAAAAATTAAATCAAATCCCAGATAAAAAGACTAAAAAAAATCTTAAAACTAAAATCCTTTTGTAAATGATGAAAAAAGCCTCTATAAAGAAATAAAGAGTTCAATTGATATCAAGCAAAACCCTCCATGTTAAAATAAACAAATATTAAAGTAACTATAATCCCATAAAAAATTTAAACAGTAAAAGAGAGAAGAGTAATCCAGCTGGGTTTTTTTTTTTTGGGATGTGCCCCAGGGACGCTTCTCAGGTGCTCCCTGAGCATCCTCTGGCTCAGGGATCCCTCGATGCCTTAAGGAGCTGGAGCAGAGGCTGGATGGAGCTCAGAGGAATAAAGTGGAAATTTATTGGAGTGCTTTCAAAGGCCACTCCTGGATGGCTCCAAGATGGAAGCAAAAGAGCTTGGTCCAGAGATCTCAAGTTTTTATAAGTTTTAGTCCATTTGCATACAGGAGTTAAGTGTCCAATTAACAGCTTCAGATGATGAAGTTTCATCCTCCTTGCTTGCTTGCCCGCCCTCCTATTTTTGCCTTGTTTATGCTTTGGGCCTGAAGTTTGAAGAGGTTGTCCTTGAGTCTCCAGCTGGAACAGGATTGTTTTGTCTCCACCACCCCGTGAAAAGATCCTAGTGACATTTCATAGAAAGCTAAAGCTGCACACCAAAACAGAAAAAAACCCTCAAAACCCAAGGTATCACCCTGACAGGGCTCGTGTCCTTCGGCGTTGCCTCGGAAGGTGGGAGAAGCTCCAAGGACCACCACAAATTATGAATGAGCAGTTAGGGAAGAGCAGCTCCTGCAGCTTTCACAGCTCCCAGAGCTTCCAGAGCTCCCAGAGGTTCCAGAGCTCCCACATCTTCCACAGCTTCCACAGCTTCCAGAGCTTCCAAAGCTTACAGAGTTTCCACAGCTCCCAGAGCTTCCAGAGCTTCCAAAGCTTACAGAGCTT
>QUSF01000019.1:11450748-11477944 GCA_003676055.1 Chloebia gouldiae | reverse complement strand
AGACAAAACTGAATCAAAAAACATTTTTACCCTCAGAATTTGTGGTATCACGGGAGACATCTCAGTAATCATAAATGTCAATTACAGGAACCAGCTTGAGGAGCGACCTTTGTGTTGAGCTTCCCAGTGAAAAGAAATGTGATTAAAAAGCAAACAACTCCTGTCCAACAAATCTTGTGTGGTTTTGTGTGGGACTGATCTGTGCACCTGTAAAATCCACCCTCACTCCCAGGCTGAGACTCAGGGAAATGGAATTGAGGAATCTCCTTTTATCCTGGCTCTGTGAATTAACTTGCACTAAGTGAATTCAAGCTGCTTTTCAAGAAGTGAAAGTGAGTGGCCACTGAAATTCAGTTTTTTCCACTATCCAGGAACTTGGCATCTCTAAATTGCTTCTTTCAGTGAAATCTGTGTCACAAAGCCCCGAGGAGCTGATCTCAGGTGTGAGCAGAGGGACAGCACTTGGGGGAGGTTAATCCCTCACTTGTCCTAAAAGGTGAAAACGTGGCTCCTGTGGATCCTGCCAATTCCCTGGCCAAGGTCTGCTATGGAAAAGGTGGATGGGTCACCTTTGCAAGCAGAAATGTTGATTTGAATCAAGTCTGAGTGGGACCTTTGGGGTGGAGGCACTGGGAGAATAAAGAGGTGATAAATAAACGAGGTCATCACAACCTCACCTTCTCCACATGCAGCTCAGGGTGGGGAAAGCCAAAGACTCCTTGCAGCCCTTTAGGGATGAATTCCCACAGGAATGGGGCAGATGGAAGGGACAGGAGATCCCATCACTGGTTAAAGTCAAATAAGTTTTCTGAATTGTTTCACAATGAGCTCTTCTGCATTAGCCCAGCTGTGTCCAAAACAACGTGACAAGGAATTCCCAAGGATGCTCTGACTCCCAACTGGATTGAAAAGGAGAGAGCAAACCACGGGAAATAACAACATTCTCAGGACTGTCCATTGCCTGTAAGGAATCAGCTGCTGGCTTTGCTCAAGTGTGTTTTTAGCCCACTTTGAGGAGGGCCCTGATTCATTCTGGGTTCTGCACAGGTCACAGCCTAGGAGCTGTTGGATTGTAAAAGGGTGACAGTTCAGGTTTGAGAGCAGCTCTGAGAGCCTGACTTTCAATCTGTAAAACACACACAGAGATGAGATCTGGAGTCTGTGCTGTGAGACTGATTTGGAAGTGAAGCTCTTGTTTGAGGAGTCTCGCAGGGCCGAATTTTAACACTTGCACGAGCACAGGAATTTGCTAAGGACGTGGGAAAACAAACACATTATCAGAAATACAATTTACAGGTACCCACTGAAAGGTAGATGGGAAAGCTCTTCCCATCCTTTGGGAAGCAGATGGAACAGAAAAGAGGAAACTCACCCAGCATCCCAGCACAAGCAGCAAGAGCAGCCCCAAAGCAATTCTCAATTAAATGCAAGACTTACAGAATGAAAGGTGCAATACATTATTGATTGACTATGGGAATCTGATTGACTGCAGCCAAGAATCCTTCCCTGCCTGCTCCTCTTGAGCAGAGATTAGAGGAACAAAACAAAAAGGGAATTGCAGGATGAGATCCAACAGTAAATCCTGAGACACTCCAGGAGCTGATTTTAACAGCAAGGAAAAGTGTGTTTGTTTGATCCAAAGTGACACCGTGGTTTAAGGCAAAAAAATGAGAATATGTAATTGACCACAGGAGCCACTTTTTATGAGAAGGGCAATTTTTCTGCCTTTGTAACAACAGTGTTGTTTTATTGCTGTGTAAAGTCATTTCTGCTTGGAACTTGCATCATGTAGCAGGTACCTGAGGTGGAAAATATTACATAAAACTCATCTGTTTTCTGAAGCATTCACTTAGAGATACCCAAGCCATCATTTTGGGCATGGACAGCACATAGAGATGGATGTTCTTGGTGCTGATGTGTGTTTTAGCTCCAACCTGCAGGGACAACCACAACAGCACAATAAAATGTTTCAGTTTTCTCATGAGTTCCCCTCCTAAACTGTCCTGAAAAAAAGAAAGTGTATACACATCCTTCTACATAATGCAGTAGTTCCCAAAATTCTGCAGTGAGGACCAAAAATACCCAGGGAACATATTCATTTTCTTAGACAAGCTTTTAAAATAATAGTTTATTTTTTTGAGTCAGTGGTATATTTAAAAACAATCTACTGCAAGAGTAAAAAGATTGTAGATAATAAAAAAAAACCAAAGTGTGATGACAATAAAAAAAACACTAGAATATAAAGTTAGTTTCCTTCCTCCCTCCCAAAATCCCATCCCATCAGTCTGATATTTCTCAGAGCTTAATATCTGGAAAAAAACCCCACTTTTTTGTCTTTTCTTTACACTTTCAGCAATTAGGAAATTAAGAACACATAAAGCATTCTTTGCAGGCACATTAATCATTATGACGTGAAAAGCAGGCACCATAAAAATTAAAACATTCTAAAAACCATCATATATACAAACACTGTACAGAATGATGGCACAAGGACAAAGTGATTCCGTTCAGTTCATCCTAATCCAACATGAAATATTACACAATAGAGGAAGGAAAAAGCTCTTCCTGTTTCTGTACTCAACATTTAGGTTCAGAATGACCAGAAGTCTCCTCTCTGCTCCCCGTTTTCTCTCCCACATCCTCGTGCTGTTGGCAGCTCCGAGGCTTCCTTGTTCTCCCCCTCATGGACACCCAGAAGGTCCAAGTGAATGACAACAGCAGTGGGTGATCACCAATTTCTGATTTTACAGAGCCCATTCATCACAGATTATGCTGAGCTGGGAGGGGCCCCCAGGGATCATCAGTCCAGCTCTTATCCCTGCACAGAACCCAACAATCCCACCCTGGAGCAGCGTCCAAACCCTCCTGCAGCTCTGGCAGCCCCGGGGCCGTGCCCATTCCCTGGGCAGTGCCAGCACCCTCTGGGGAAGAACCTTCCCTAAATCCAAGCTAACCTTGCCCTGGCTGTTCCCTGGGTCCTGTCCCTGATTGTGACAATGAAGAGTTCAGTTCCTGCCCCTGCAGCTCCCTCAGGAGGGGGATGCTGCTGACCCACCGAGCTCTGCCCTCAGTCTCCTCTCCTCCAGCTGAACGTTCCAAGTGCCCTCAGCTGCTCCTCACACGGCTTCTCCTCACGGCTCCTCCCATCCTCGTGCCTCCTTTGGACACTCAACAGTTTAATGTCTTATTTACAGTGGGACACCAGCCTGGTGTCACCCCAGCCACTGTCACCCTGTGTGCCCCACCCCTGAGGCACTGCTCACCCATCCCGTGATGTGTTTCTCCAGCTGTAGGATGGACATTTTGTCCAGAAGGATCCGTGGGAGACACTATCAAAAGCTTTGCAGAAGTCCAAAAAGATTCCATCTCCTGGCTTTCCTGGATCAGCCAGCTGGGTTACCCTGCTGTAGGAGGAAATTGGGTTCACAAGCAGGACTTTCCCCTCATGGAGCCGTGCTGGCTGTGACCCATGACTTCATTGTCCTCCAGGTGTTTTCCAGGTGTCCCAGAATAATCTTCTCCATGATTTTACTGGGCCTGTAGTTTCCAGGGTCCTCCTTCTTGCCCTTCTTGAAAATCAGGACAACATTCCCCAGCTTCCAGTCAGCTGGGACCTCTCTGGATTCCCCAGACTGCTCGAAAACATCAAGAGGGGTTTTATGATGACATCAGCAGCTCTTTGAGGATTCTGGATAAATCCCATCAGGGCCCATAGGTGTGCAGGGATTCAGCTGGGGCTGCAGGCCCTGCAGGGTCAGGCTGACTGGGAGCTGATCACTGTCACAGTCATGGTCCTCCAGCTCAGGGCACTGGGACCCTCTTGGGTCCCACACTGAAGGCAGACCAAGGATGTGTTAAACACCTCTGCCTTGTCCCTGTTCCTGTTTGTGAGTGCCCATCCCCACCCTAGAATGGGCTGAGATTTTTACACAGCCTTTTGCCATTGATGCATTTGAAAAAAAGTCCTTTTTTGTCCTTGACAGTTCTGGCAGCTCCAACTCCAGCTGAGCTTTGACCACAGGAATTTTCTCCCTGCAGTGGGGAGCTTCACCTCTGTGTTGTTCCCGTGCCCCCTGACCTTGCTTCCACTGGCACACACTTTCCTTTTCCACCCGATATCCAAGAGGAGATCCCTGTTCAGCCCAGCCAGCTCTGCTTGACTTCCAACATTTGGGAACTGCTGCTCCTGTGCCCTTGGGAGGTGAAGTTTAGAAAGGGACCAGCACCGATGGACCCCAGCACCTGCAAGAACATTTTCCCAGGGGACCTTACAAATTCCCTGAGCAGCCTCATGGTCAGAGGGGAGGTTTGGCTGGCACTTTTCCTCCTCTCACCAGAGGTTTGAACTCGATGGCATCGTGGTCACTGTGGCCAAAACAGCCCCAAATCCCCACTTTGCTCATTTTAATCAGGTTATTTGTAACACAGACCAGTTTCACAAAACAGTGGTGTTTGATTTTTAAACCTGGGCTAAAATCCCTGTTATTCAGGGAAATCCTACAGCAGCTTCACCTCAATGGGAAACCTCCTCTTGCCCTGAATTCCATGTGAATATTGTCATTGATTCCTATATACACTGGGATTAGGTACAAAAACTCTGCTCATTTGAAGCTCCAGGGGTACCCAAACTCTTTAGGTACAACGTTTCCAGCTCTCATTTTAATCTCCACATTTAGCTCTGTGCCTGGCGTTATCCAGAAGCAGGGAGAAGGTTTAGGAAGAGGGTTCTGTCAGTTGATGGAGTTCCCAGTCTCAAGTAGAAATCCAGATTTCTTTCAAGTTATGGGAGGGAATAACCCCAAAACCAGGGGGATGTAGTGTTGGTTCCGCCACGCGGCGAGAAATGGATTTCTTACGGAGTTACCATTGCACTAAATGTTAGATACTGCACACCTGAATGAGGTAAACATTACAGACCATAAAATACTTAGGGAAATGAATTGTTACAGCTTTATCTTTGGAAAAAATCCCGCTTCCTTCTTCACTGGACAATCCCAGAGTCAACAGACGTTTGCTTCCGTGTCGTCTTGGGGGGCGGCGGTGGCGGAGTCTTGCTGGGCAGTGGAGGAGGCAGGTGCTGGAAAAAACCAATTGGGGCGGATCAGGTTAGGAATGAATGGAATTCTGGAATGTTTTTGAGTCATCTCTAAGTGCAAGAGGCAGCAGGTAAGTCTGGAGGCCTCTGGCTCACAGAAACCTCTCCCTGAAGAATTTGCTGTGAACACGGAACTCTCTCAGCCATTACTTTTAAATATAATTTGACTTTTGACAGTGAAAAAAAATCTCTCAAGAGTTCAGGATTAATTAGCTCAATATTTAAGGGAAAAATCTTTTGAAAGCACTGGAGAAGTTTATAATTCCCCACTTTATATCATGATAGGATATTGATTTCTTGGTCTGTATCGATTGCCCTCAGCCTCTAGGCACTCAGAGCTTAAAACCCAAGCTGAAGCTATGGCTTCATTGCTTTTCCACTATGTTTTGGATTTTGCACAGTAAGAACAGAAATATTTAAACAAAAACAAAAAAATAAACAATTTAAAATCATTTAGAGAGCTAAGTCACTCACAATTTACTGTTACACAGAGTTATAATTAAAATATTCCAAACAGAAATGCAGAACGTTCAAATATACATATTTTAAATCACTTTATGTATCTCACAACAGAAAAGCATCCCCAGTCAGAATCACCAGCTAATTGGACAAATGAAAAAAGTCATTATGGAAATTAAGACCTTTTTTTCCTAATGCTAAAACATACAAGTGATAAAATCTGTTGCAGGAAGCACTGGAGAACACTGCAGTTTGCAGGCAGGTTTTCCCAAATTTGGGCTGTGCAGGCAGCACAGGTTTCCCAGAGGCTGTGCTGCAGTGTCACAGCTCATCAACTCTGCTCTGCCGTTGTTTTTCCCTGTGATTCTCCCCCACTCCCCAGTCAGGGCCTTTTGTTTTCCTCCTTCCCAATGATGCTTTTCCAGCTCTTTGTTCCTGCCCTGCCTCACCCAGCCCAGCACCAGCTGCTGGCTCCACACAGGCACAGCCTGACCAGCACCAGCTCTGCCCAAATTCCTCGGTCACCTCTGCAAGAACAGCCCAAGCACCTGCAATGCCTCAGTGCTGCACAAAATTCCTGCTGGTTTGTCAGGATCCGGAAGATCCCAGCATCTAAAAATCTGAGAAACCCCATGGAAGTGCACAGAACCAAAACTGGTCCTTTTCAAAGCTACCCAAGGATGCTGTTCCAAAAAGAGGAGAGGTTCAGGGTGATGCCAGGACATCTCAGTCCCTCCTCTGCTCAGAGCAGCTCCTGATGCTCCTGCAGTCTCATGACTGGGAGTTTTCAGAGGTAAGAGCAGAAGAAAAACAACCTTTAAGGTAACTAAATACACTCTCCCAAGCTGGGAGAAGCTAGCATGGAGTTAAAAATCAGATTTCACCGGACAGTTTTACTGATCACACACTAAGGAGAAAGCTGGGACTGCAAACTGGCTGAGCCAGGCAGGCTGGATCTTTGCTGGAATATCTTTCCTGAATCCTGACAGCACCACTTTCCAATCCATTTTACACCTTTCCTCATTCCTCCCAACTCTCTGCCCAGGTAAAGGAAGAGGGATCCCAAACCACCACCAGGTGAGCCATGCCCTGAGCTTGTCTCTCCATTCTGCTCCATCCACTGTCCATTCCCCAGCCCCTCCAGCAGCAGCACTGCTCTTTCTGCCTGCTCCCAGTGTCATCCTTGGCTTCAAAATGCTCCCTGGCACTCTGGAAATCCATCAGGTTTGATCTGCTGCTGAGGGAGAATCTCTGAACCAAACGCGAGGCACCGGACCGGGGTGCCCAGGCTGGAAAGCTGCATTTCCCTGAAAAGCTGCATTTCCCTGAAAAGCTGCATTTCCCTGGAAAAGCTGCATTTCCCTGAAAAGCTGCATCTCCCTGGAAAAGAGGCACCCACCCCTGGCACTGGGGACAGGGGTCAGTGGTGGCCTTGGCAGTGCTGGGGGAACATTGGACTGGGTGATTTTAGTGCCCTTTCCCACCCTGAATGAATTCCCACAGCAGGCTCCAAACAGGCACTGCTTGTTCCCAACTTCCAGTGGGTCATGATGGTCTCTGAGTCAGGAAAGTCAACAGATTAATATGAAAGGAAGATAAAATAAGATTTTTTTTTTTTACTGCACGCAAAATTGAAGATTTTGTTTGTTTTTTTTTTTTTTAATTAAAATGCCACTGCTGATCTGCCTCTGAAGTCTTACAGCCAGAACCATTAAATATTTCTTCTACCTGAGCAAATCCCCTTCTTAACTTGGCACGTTAACTCCTGAATTCCTGCTAAGCCATCTGAATAAACGTCAGTTAGGATCTGAAGATTCCAAAATCCTTGAAAACTTGCTTAACTGCAGTCCTGTATCCAGGCAAGGGCTCTGGGAAAGCTCTGGGAAATGCTGGTGGTCTGCAGAACATCCAACATCTCATGGAGCTGACATTGCCTTCAAACTCCACAAACCACATGCCCCTCAAAACCACAGCACAAAACATAAAACTTCCTCCCTGCTTTGCTCTCCTTAACTTCAGCAGGAAAAAAAAAATCAACTCTGCTGATAGCATCATTTGTGCAAATCCATTTTGAATTTAAATAACACTCTATTGGCAATAATTCTCAATTCAATTAGATCAAAGGCATTTCTCAAGCAAATGAGCCCCTTCATATTGATCAGAGAACAATCAAATCAGCCCTGAAAACCTGGTTCTGAAAAGCACAGACAATGCAAATACAATGGGAAGAAGCTAAATATATATGCTATAAATAACAAGCTCCAAACCTACCCGAGCTCAGATTCTGCAAGCAAATTAGGCAGAAAAGAAATAGCAGAGATAGGTAGATAATTATTATAATTGAATTTACAATTTCCATTAGAAAGTCGGATAAATTTAGCACATGTTCATTTATATAATAAGCTCCCAATGAATATATGAAGTAGGATGTGTAATGCTGGTTGGGGCGACATTGTTGGGAATTTTGCAAGACCAAACATTCCATTATGGAGCTGGGGCAACTCCAAACCACCACTCCCAGGGCTGATCCATCCTTCCTTTTATCCCAGGACAGAAGAAATTCAAGCACATTTCCTCCCTCCCTTTGACACCAAACTCACAAAAACTATTATCAGGCTTATAAAGCTCATCTGTGCTGTGCTTCCCCTTAGAAACTTTGCAATGAAAACAGAGTTTGCCTCGATTTTGTGTTTAATTAAAACTCTCTTTGCCAAATTGGTATTTATATCTCTGTGAACCTGACTTTTCCCTTTCCTTCCTGACAAACTGACAGAGGCTGCTGCTTGACATCCCAACCTATTTTGGGCAGAATCCTTGACTCAGGGGTACCTCAGGGGAAGCAGAAACCTTATGTAAAAGGCACATCTGCAACACAGAAACAATCTGTTCCTTCTGCTTCAGACATGAAATTGCTCCCATTTGTTGGCTGCTTTTTTTTTCCCTTTTGCCTGATACAGAAAAGAATCAAGTTTAAAAACATTTGTCTGTCTTCTCTTACAGAGGGATATAAACTGCACTACACCAGGCATGTTGAAGATGTAGTAAAAATCAATTACAGAAGATGAGAAAATGCTTTTTTAATTTTTTTTTTTTTGCTACTCTGAAGGAGCAAAATGAGAAACGAGTTGTTTTTTGTTCATAGAATAATGTTGAAAGAAACAACTACAAAAAAAATCAAACAGAATTTGATTCTCCAAAAGGGTCCTTGTGGCACTGCACAAGATTCCTTCCTGTGCAAGGAACTCTTTGAAATTTAATGGTCATCAATAGGACATGCTCTGGAGATCCAGTGAGAAGCACTTTGGTTGGAAGGATTAAGGGATCTAATTAGGTCAGAAGCAGCAGAAATGGGATGTAAATAGACCATCAGCCACCCAGGACTGTGAAAATGCTTCCAGACACTGAGTTATTCCTTCAGCACGGAGCTGAGATGCCTGACAACAACGTGGTTATTTCATATCTGCAATGAAAAATAACATTTGAGTGTGAGGCACTGGTAGAATAACTCTCCAGCAGGGAGAACAGCCCAACCCCACTAATGGCAACCAAATTACAGACAGTTTAAGCTAATTGGCTGTTTGACCCAGGGAGCAAAGTTCTGTGCAAAATCCAGCAGGTAACTGATGGGAAGTGACTGTTTAGCCCTGCTTCATCCATCATCTATTAGAGTCTCATCTGACTCCGTGGCACAGCCATTGCCTGCCCTTGCTGGAGTGCACTGGGATCAGAGAGAGGGACTGGAAGGGTTCTCCTGCAGGGATGTGTGTGCCCCCCCCAGCCCCTCACAGGCAACAGGAGAAACCCCTCAAAATGGGCAACGTGGAATTGCTCCAGGTCAGAATCCCAGAGCAGATCAAAGGGGCTCCTCTGCTCTGGGACAGGCTGGGAGAGCTGGGGGTGCTCACCAGGGGAGGAGAAAACTCAGAGCCCTGCCAGGGCCTGAAGGGGCTCCAAGAGAGCTGCAGAGGGACTGGGACAAGGCATGGAGGGACAGGACACAGCTTTAGGCTGAAAGTGGGTGGATTTAGATGGGATTTTGGGCAGGAATTGTTCCCTGGCACAGGTGACCAGAGCAGCTGTGGCTGCCCCTGGATCCCTGGCAGTGCCCAAGGCCAGGTTGGACACTGGGGCTGGAGCAGCTGGGACAGTGGGAGGTGTCCCTGCCATGGCAGGGTGGGAATGGATGGGCTTTAAGGTCCCTTCCAACCCAAACTGTTTGGTGACTCTGTGACTTTTCCCATGGTTTCTGGCAGGCCTGTGAGGGACAGTGGCAGTGGGTGAGGGCAGAGCTGGAGCTGACAGGCGTCTGCACCCCTCATGCAGGGAGGATCTGGCTCCTGGAGTGTGACAGCTCTGCTGGGGCACAGCTGAGGCCACTTTCCCTCTCTGGAACATTTCTCCACATGGACACCATGAGTATCTCTGCCCACATGGATGACAGTCGAGTTCCCCAGCGCTGCTTCCCCGTTCCAGTCCGTGCACAGACAGACTCAGGAGTGATGAGCAAAACACTCAGAATTTGCTTTAGACTCCAGACTGACCCTGCATTCCTCACTGGAGGCCCAGGTCCTGCAAGAGAGATAAAGCAGCACGGCCCAAACCATGGCCTGATCCCGAGTGGAGAGTGGGACACGGCCACTCCTGAACTGAATCAAGGGACACATCACATCTCGGGGCAGACAGCAGGAAGGAGAACACAGCTTTCACTCCAAATCCTGTAAAAAGCAGTGGCAGTCCATTGACTTGGAGACTTATTAAAAAGTACATGAATTTTTCAGAAACTCTTTGCTCAGCAACATCTTAACCCACTGAAGAGTGAGAGACTGGCACAGGAGGAAAGGCTTGCAAGGTTTTTCCCAGCAGGCAAAAACAATGATCAGATGGCAAATAAACCCCATATTTTAATTTGTACTTTTCTTCTGGGCACATTGTCCAAAGGCTCCTGGAGCTCTGGCAGCCTCGGGGCCGTGCCCATTCCCTGGGGAGCCTGGGCAGTGCCAGCACCTCTGGGGGAAGAACCTTTCCCTGAAATTCAACCTAAACCTGCCCTGACAGAGCTCCAGTCGCCTCCTGCTCCTGTCCCTGCTCACAGCCAGCAGAGATCAGAGAGGAGCTGCAGGCTGCTATTGCAACCCCTCAAGTTGTGCTCCCTAATCCCTTGCTCCTCCACAGCTCCAGCTGCATTTCCTGCATTTGCTGAAGCCTTTAAGGTCGGTTTTTGCTCACTGCAGCTGCTGCAAGAGAGAATTTCCAGCACTGCAGCACCTGCATTGCAACACATGAAAAATCCTCCTGGGTTGTGCTTTCTGTGTGTTAGACCTGAATATATCATCCAGTTTTACCCCAGTGAGCAACCAGAACAATCCCCACAAAGCAGAGCCAACCCAAGGCTGTTGTGCTCCTCGCAGGCTTCAGCCATCCCCACATTCCACCTGTGCTGGATTGATGGAGCTGTTCCCATCCCAACCATCACCCCATGCTCAGGAAGTGTTATAGCCAATATTAGCAACCCAAGTGCTCCTTTATCTATTTTCTTTGAGCTGCCTCCCTGCTCTGAATACTAAGCAGGAGGTTGATTTGTATGCAAGGGTGAGGATGAACCCATAAAGAATGATAAGTGCCTAAAGGAATCCCTTGATGTAATAATAATCCTTGCAGGAGTCGTAGATTTCTCTCTTTTTTTTTTTTTTTTTTATGTTCCCATATATTATTAAGGACATTTTTAGCAGAACAAATTGCAGGGAGCATGAAAATATCTACACAGGTCTCAGAGTTAACATGGAGTAAGGGACAATCAGGAAATGATAATGAGGTGATCACCTAGATTAAAGAGTTCAGGTAGACCAAGGTAACACTGGACTCTGAATATCTGAGATTGCTCTCTCAAAAATGACATTACTGCCTGCAGTTTGACTTGGAGCATCTGATCTCTTTCTGGCTGTCTGCTTTTAGTTCACTACAGCACTTTTCCTGCCTTTCATAACCCACTGCAAGACAACCAGAGTGAAAAACACAATCATTCCTCACACGAGGAGGTATTTCCAGTTTAAAAGCTACTGAGATAATCTTATCTCTAATAGGTTTTAGTGATTTTTCTTCACTGATACAACTGCAGTGTAATTTAAAAGATGATCAGTTTACCAGACAGAGAATTATCCAGTTATGAATTATGGAGCTATTTGACCCATGAAACATAAGTCATTAAAACTGTGGAGTGGGATTTAATCACGGCAGCAATGAGAATTCACCCATCTGATCTTTCATGTCCAGCGCTACTCATTTTCTTGATGTTCTTTAAAAGCTTCCTTCCTACCAGCCTGATGAAATAAAGGCACAGAGTGATTGTTATGAGATTAGAACCCTTCTCCAAAATCAATTCCAAACCTAATACAGCATCACAGAATCTGCTGAGGTGGAGGGGACACACAAGGATCAATGAATGCCACTCCTGGCCCTGCACAGGACAGGTGGCTCTGGGACAGATCTGCTTTAGATCCTTCTGCCAGGCTTTGAAATCACATTCCATGGTCTTGGAAAGCTTATAAAAACACAGATGCTGAAGAAAATTGTGGGCAGTTAGATAAGAAGATGCAGCCTGTATCTGATTGCATTTCTGAGCTATTAAATCCTGATGCCCTTCAAGGCCAGATGTTAAAAAATGGGGTATGTTCCTACAGAGACAAAATGTAGTAAAAAAAAATGAGAGGAGCCTGAGCAATCAAGACTGGAAAGAGCAAAAATATTAGGAGCTGAATAAAACTTTGCAAAAAACCACGGGAGCATATTGGCACTGTATTTCTGAACTCCCATTTAATGATGTGGAAATTCTGCTTGTGGCAGGTACAGGAGCTGCACAAGGTCACAGAGCAAATCAGGCTCAGTTATCTCCAGGTATGGGCTCCCAAAACCACACCCCCGTGGCATTTGGGAGTCATAAAGCAACTAAAAACATCAATCCCCAGAGTGGAAACCCTTTCCAAAAGCCTCACCAGACAGGAGAAAAAAAAACCCTACTGCCAGGATTTTATTTCTTGTCCCTGTTTTACACTTTTTAGCTAAAATCTGAACTCATTTTAGCAATCCTGAGCTACTACCACAGCCTGAACCTTAGAGTACATCACACAAAATGAATTTACTACTCCGGAGTTTATGCAGGAAGGAGCTGAAGAAAAGTGAATCCTAATGTGAATTTCTCAGCTTTCTTCCTGGAGATGGATTCCTTAGACAAACCTCCTGGCAGCCCTGCTGTACATTCTGTAATTTTCCACTTAGAGGGCTGTATTCAGGACAAATGAGAGCTGGCCCCTGGGAAAATGGGTTATAAGGTTAGAAGTGCAGTAAAGTTTGATGGAAATGAGAGGGAAAGTGAAAATATTGACTAAAATGACCCAGCCATGGGGAATAACTATGGAAGAGAGGATTGGAATAGAGAATTTTTCAGTGTATGAAAATAAAGACTAAAATGATGGTGTTTTGAATATCTCTATTCTCACTCCTGAAGTTACTTCTGTACCTGTATTTTTTATTTTACCATTCAGCCTGAAATGGTGAAACAATTCCAAAAAAGTCAGTTCCTGCAAGAACAAAGGCACAATTCCAACCATGGAAAAGCTGGACTCGTGCCCTGGGACAATCTGTGTTAAACACAATTATTCCAGGGCCAAACCAAACTCCTGCCTGACTCCTCCTCTGTTGAGATTTCTGCATTTCTGCTGCCATGAAATTTGCTGGAAAGCAAATTACTCCACAGAATTTCACTGGAATGGTGAACTTCAGAGGAATCCTGGATGACACCTCTGCAAACAAAAGGGATCAATTCTCCTGGGAATTTTCCTACAAAACAGCTCAATCAAAATCTGGCATTTCAAAGTCAAAGGAAACTTGTGACCTCGTGGGGTCTCGCTGCCCTACTCTGATTTGACTGGTAATAAATTCAATTAATTTCCCAAAGTTGAGCTTGTTTTGAGGGCAAGGGGTGAGGGATCTCTCCCTGTCCTTATCTCAACCCGTGAGACTTTCATTGTATTTTCTCTGCCTGCCCACTGAGGGGGAGAGTGATGGAGCATCTTTGGTGGGCCAGGATCAACTCTCCACACCCCTTTAAATGTATTTTTTTTGCCCATAAAGAAAATAAAAGGCATTTCTCACAAGTTCTGCTTTAAAGAAAAGGACCACATTGTTTTTAAAAGCTTCCAGCTACAGGAAACAAAGCTGAAAAAGCGAATTTTCCTCAGAAAGCTGCAAAGCCTGTTGGTGATGAAGAGTTTCTGAGCTCCTTGCCTCAAAGGGGACACGAGTTTACCTCAAGGAAATAAATGAGTGGTGACTGAAGGAAATAAATGAGTGGTGACTGAACGTTGGCAGAGCGGAGCTCCGGGAAGGGAAGGTGGCAGGTCCATGTTTTATTTCCTTTCCTGACACAGGACTGAAAGGCTTTAAATCCAATTTGCTGCTCCTGCTGGTTAAAGCTCCCTGCCCGACAAACCTGACAACATCTGCCTTTGGAACTGCCCGGAATGAACCCAAGTCTCCTCCCTGCAGTCCTGCTGCTCCCTCCCCCTCGTGACGCTGCAGAGGCTCTGGAAGAGCTGGCGGATGCAGGAGCAGGATGCCAGCTCCCCTGGATGCTGGGGCAGGGAGGGGGCTCCGGGCACTCACCCGCTGGTGGGCAGGGGGGGACGTGGTGGGGCTGATCAGGTCCTGGCTCTCCATGAGGTTCCCGTAGTCGGCCGTGCTTCCTTTGAGGGGCAGAGGAGGGGGAACGTCGGGGATGTCGGAGCTGCACATCCCATTCAGCTCCAGATCTGCAAAAACCAACACTGGGTTAACTCTGCCAGCAGCTGAACCCCACAGTTCCACCATGGTGTGGGTTGGGAGGGACCTCGTGGATCATCCAGTCGTGGGTGATGGACTTCCACCATCACCTTTCACTACCCCAGGTTGCTCCAAGCCCTGTCCAACCTGGCCTTGGACTCACTTTAAAACACCCTCAAAATTCTTCAACAACCCCCTGTTTTTAATAAAACACAATTTTTGTCTCATGTTTCCCACCAAAATATCCTAAATAGCTCTGTAAATGTAATTATCCCACCTTCAAGCTCACCTTGTACATTAAAACACAATAAAAGTTTTGCAAAGTGCATGAAGAAAATATAATCTGGCTAAGTTTTATTGACTTTCTCCCAGTAAAATAAAAGCTCCCTTTTAATAAAATGCACAAATGAAAGCCTGGAATTAAGTACATCTCTCTCCAAAACTTTCAGGCTCCAGGTAACTATAACAAACGAGCAGCCATTAGTTGTTGAGTAAATAAAATCACACCTAAGAAAGTACCAAACATTTATTATTCCTGTGTGCTGGGTAGAAAATTCCCTTTTCTTAGCAGATAAATCCTCCCAGGTATATGCTGGACAGGCAAATAGCCTGAGGGACAATAAAGTTTATTGAGGCCTGAGTGATACATAGGTTTTTGGGGAGAAATTTCCCCCACAGTGTATTTCAGGGTAATTCACTCATTTTAATATAGTAATTTTAATTCTGTCATTTTAATAAAACTCACTGCGATCTCTACGAGATAAGAAACTGAAATGATTTGTTTATAAATGAGGGAATTTTATTTAGGAAAAAAAATATTATTTCTATTTTATTTTACTGGGGTGATTTGTGGAACAAGAGAGGATTTGTTTATGCAGATGTTTTTATTGCACAGCTCATATCACTATTTTATTAAAAGTGTGATTTTATTGTTCTCTACAACGGCCTTGCACTACACAATTTAACTCTAAGGTTGCTCTATTGATTTGTCACTGAAAACTGTAATTTTACTCCTCATCCTTCCACCTGAACTCTTGACTAATTGGAAAAAAAGGTTATTTTCCATCCTGGGACTCCACATTTTCAGTGGCTTTGTTTGTCCACCAGGACCTGAATTTCTCATTGCTTTTTCCACTGCTCCTGTTTTTTATCCTTCCCTTTCCACAGAGAGGATTTCTCCACTCTGGCCCAGAGTTTCCTCCCAGGAGTTTCCTTTCTGGATCTCCACGACAATCTCCTTCTTCATGGAGCTGAACTGCAGCTGGAACACCACGCTGTGCATTTGTAACTACAGATTAATTCTGGGAATGAACTTCCCTGTCCATTCTGGATGAATTCCCCATCCATTCTCAACAACTCAGGAATCTGAGATCTTCAATGCCACAAAACGACTCTTTGGCACAGGTCCTGCACATCTCCCCCACTACTAAACATCTATATCTTAGCTAAATGTACTGATACCTGAATTTTTGTTGGTTTTTCCATGCAGTTTAGGATAATACAGGGAAACATTTGGGAAATGACATTTTCTTTTGTGTGTTTAGTTAGAGCTTTACCAAAACCTTGAACCCTGCTTCAGAAAGAGAAACCTTTCCATATTTACTAGAAACAACCCATGGTTTTAGGCCTCTTTGTAGACATTCCTTGAGAAATCGAGCAGAATAACACACAATTTCCCAAAAATAAAGTAAATTTAACCCCCCTGAGCACTTTAACTTTGCATTCTATATGATATTTTTTCAACTGACAAGATTTCACTTCTTCCATGATAAAACTTCTGACTTCACCTAAGCCAAGGTGCTCCCAAGAGGACGGTGAGACCCATTTTGTTAGGAATGACCCAAATCCTTTGTTTCTTTTAACAGATCCTTGGAAGATCCATGGAAAGGCAGGTTTTGGGAAACATCTGAGTAATGTTTTCAGCAGAGCTGGAGAGGGAGCAAGGTGTGGAGGCAACTGTGCTTGAAGAACCTGGATGGAACCCAGCTGTCCATGCAGGTGTGTCCTGCTCTGCTTTGCCCCCTTCCCTACATCCCCCAGCTCCTGCTCCAGCTGGAATTTCCTGCAGTTTGTCCCTGGCACCTTCCCAACCTCATCCTGATGAAGGATCAAAACAAATAAATCCCTGCAAATGTGGGCAGAGCATTTCCACTCACGGGAAGAGCTCATAAAATACACAAGCAACATGTTTGCATTTATCTGGCAACTGCTTAGTGGAACAACAAGATTCTATCCTGAAAAACAATGATTTGATCTTTCCCAGAATTCAGTGAAATCCAGGGAACATCTACCCTGCAGCAGGTATTGAACAAATTCAGGAATTCTCAGTGTTGTCCCAAGAAAATCTATTTGCTGCAGATCTGTTTTTTCTTCAGCTGAACTAAACCCCACCTAAGATGGTCACGATACAAATAATTACCCCAAATTTCTGGTGTGCTCCCATTATTCAATGAAATTCATTATTCAAGGTGGTTCATCAGGTGGGTGTGCTCTGAGTATTTATTCCTTGCTGGACATGTGCCACTGGGAAGATGTTGGAGCTGGCAAAGGATCAGTTAAGGGACCCTTTTTCATCTTACCCTAATGATCACATTTTACACTCCCTTCTCCTCAAGTGCCAGCTAACAGGCAGCCAGCATTGCTTAGCAACCCATTAACTGCTTTTAGCCAATTTGGGCTCTGAAGGAACTTCTTTATCCTTGGAATTCCTAAAAAAAAAATTATCACTGTAATTCCTGAAATGATTCTGGACTGGTGCAATAAGCTGATCCTGTTTTATGTAACACCCACCAATCTCTAGCACAAAAATATTCTCAGAAATACCTGCTAACTTCAGATAATTTTTAAAAAGAGAAATCAAATTAAGTGTTAATAAAATGCATATATGAACAAAAAAATCCAATTAAGATATCTTTTGCAGGAATATATATCCCCTAGTTCTCTCGATCCACTGATTTTGGCATTTTTAGTTTTTAGTTTCTGGCTAAAAAATCGTAAAGGAAGGTGAGAATTACAAGTTCATTGAAATCAAAACATTTGCTCTGGGTGTCTGACTGTTTAAGAGAAAAAGTTTTAACGTACCAAAACCACTAAACACAGCAGTGACCTTGATGGAACAAGGGTTTTTTCTGACGACTGATCATCTCTTCTCCTCCTTACTAACACTCAACTCTTGAACACTGGAGTAGGACTTGGGGACATGTAACAAAAATATCTTTTTTTTTTTTTTCTTTTTTGTCACACACTGGCAGCTGCAAACTCTGAATAACAAGTTTTGGGAAAGAGCACTGGGAAAGAAATAGGTGTGGGATTACACCCAGTTCTGCAATAGGGTTTGCAGACTGAAGCAAACAGATGATACTTTACAAAAAAGCTGAGTGATAGATGTCAATGTCAAACAAAAACTACTTAAAAAAGCCTGACCTTTGTTTTCCTTTTTGGTTTGTACCCACAACATATCAAAAATAAGTTTTTTTAATGTACAATTACAAAATAATACTGCTTTATGCTCCAAAACACTCAATATGGGATCAAGTACAACATGAATTTTTGACTGTTACTCTACACCAAATTAATTGTTAATGATTACTTGAAAAGAAACTGTTTCTGCTTGCTTTTGTAAAATATTGAATTAATTTTTGCTGGCAAAGGTAAGAGCTTAAGTAATACTGATGCCTTGTGCAGGCTGCCCTGGAGCAGAGGCTGGGCAGAGTCACAGAACAAAGCAGGGATTTATTCAAGGATCTCCCCATGGATCCACCTTGGGCAGCACCAGAGCCCAGCCAGGGCTGCACCCAAATGCCCCAAAATGGCCCCAAAATGCACGAGCGCTCCCGGGGGCTCTCCTGGGATCAGCTCTGCTCCATTGGCACCTTGGAGTTCATTGTCCCATCCCAGCTCCAGCCCAGGCAGTCCCAGCCTGCTGGTTTTTCTCTCTCCAGCCCACGGGGTTTGTGCTGCTGGGCTGAGATTTGGATCATTTGTCCTTGGTGCCCAGCTAGAGCAGGAATTGTTTTGTCCTCTGTGCACAGAGCTCAGCATCCCCTGATGTGAAGCTCAAACCCTCACACTACAGCAGCACAGAACGTGAAAAACAGAAAAGCCAAACCTGAGGCATCATTTCCTGCTGCACGAAATACCCTGATGACGGCGAAACTCACACCATGGTGTGAAGACACGCTCAGGACATACATTTCCACCCAAAAAAAGGAGTTTATTTGGAGAGAAGACTTACTGGGCTGGATGCTGAAGGCGAGCTTGGCGCGGGGGGCGACGGGCGGCGGGGTCGGCTGGGAGCCGGGCGGCCCCGGGGACACGGAGAAGCGCCGCTCGCTGCACACGGCGCTCAGCACCTGGCTCTTGGGTCTCTGCGGCCTCAGGGGGCTGATCTGGGGACAGAACCAGGGAGGTGGGCAAGGAAGGCAGAGAAACGAGTGTCAGAGCTGGAACTG
Organism: Chloebia gouldiae; assembly: GCA_003676055.1. Taxonomy (NCBI): domain Eukaryota; kingdom Metazoa; phylum Chordata; class Aves; order Passeriformes; family Passeridae; genus Chloebia; species Chloebia gouldiae. The sequence continues at coordinate 11,459,125 of QUSF01000019.1, read as the reverse complement.
CCACGGTTGGATGCTCTGCAGGGCGAGGACAACGCTAACAGCCAACATCGCTCACCCCCAGCTTCAGTCTTCCCTTCGCCCAGCTTGGTCTGGTTTGCTGAGTTAATTCCCCAAACACTTGTTTAGTAACACCTGAGGAACCTTCGAGTTTCACACCACATTACAGAGCACTCAAAAGCTTTATTTTTTCCCACACAAATCTACTTTCCTGTTAAAATGTAGCTCTTTAACCATTTAACCAGGTTTCTGCTTTCCACATCCTTTCAAGCATATTTTTAGTAGAATGGATAAGTAAAGCAGCCACTTTTTTCAGGGACAGATAAATATAAAAAAGCAACTAAGGAAAACATGTTAATTGGTGAAGGAAACAAGCCAGACTCAAGAGAAAAACCAACTGGAGGCAGGTCCCCAAGTTAACCCACTCTTCATCAAACTCTCTTCTGATGAAGACATCATCTGTCCAGAAACACCTTCTTGGTGGCTCCTGACTATGCTTATATTTAATTCACTGAAATATCTCTCTTTTTTTTTTTTTTTTTTTCCTCTGGCTGCTTCATAATCCATTCAAATTTTCTATCAGGAACCCTCAAAAGATATTTGTAATCTGATGGACAACTCATGCTTTAGTTAAGGCAATTCTTTTTCCTGAGTTTAATTCTGAGCTCTACTGATTTCCCCATTAACTACCCCCACGGTAACAGGAATCATAGTGAAAAAATGAAGCTTTTATTTCAAACAGATCCCAGAAAATGGAGCAACAGCCTGAAGTAAAAAGGGGAATTACTCCAAGGTGCTTCAGTGGGACAAAACAGAAAGTGCCAGCAGCAATCCAGGCTTTTTCAAACGATTTTGTCATTTCCCAATGTCTGGGGTTTTATGAAGTACATTGGGAAGGAGAAATCTGAAATTTTCTTTTCAGAAAACAAGCCCTCAAAGATGTGCCTGTGAGACCCTTCTACAACAAATGATTGACCAAAGAGTATGGACCTTTTTTTGGAAAGTTCATCAAGACCTCAGGGTGACCTCTAAGAAATGGTTTTGATGCTAAAAATAAAATTCTAGAGATTCCAAAGGTTTCTGCTTTCCACATGCTTTCAGGCATATTTTTAGTAGAATGAGTAAGCAAAGCAACCACTTTTTCAGGGGCAGATAATTATAAAAAAGCAACTAAGGAAAACACGTTAATTGGTGAAGGAAACACGCCAGAATCAAGAGAAAAACCAACTGGAGGCAGGTCCCCAAATTAACCCACTCTGTAATTACTGAAATAAATGTGAACTTCTCCTGTGATTGACAACTTGGGCCTCCTCTGAAAGCTCCACACAAATCACGGATCTGCTGAGGAATATGAGCTCTTGGGAGGCCACCAATCCATAATGAAGCCATTGCTAATTTTTCCTGGTCTAGCCAAGGGCAGATCAATGGTGAGTGATGTTAGACACCACCAAATCAATAAAACACAGCCTGTTCTTCTGATTTCCAACAGCAGCCAACGAGTGCTCTGCTAAGTACCGGGCCTCAGAGCTGGGTTTGCTCTCAGCTCCTGGGATCAAAGCACTAACAAGGACAATTTATGTTGGAGAAGTTGGTGTGATACTTAAAAGAAGATAATAAATGTCTAGGAAACGATGAAGATATTCCTGATCATCTTCACATGCTCAAATGCTTGATTTATCTTTGCTGTTTTTATGTAATTAAGGCCTGGGGTTTGATCAGTCAATAAATTCATGGTGAATGCAGTGAAATTTAGGGAAGAGTATTTAAACCATTCAATTAAAGAGACTCTGAATGCTCCTTTTCCATGCAAACCTAAAAGCTCCATGAAAAAGTTCTGCAGTTTTAGAATTTCCCCATGTTCTTCCATGGTGATTCATTTGATTGGAAAAAAGAAGATCCCATAAAAAACTGGAAACACTCATTTCTTTACACAACATCATTGTTGGGAAGAGCAGCAGGAGCTCTGCAGAGATGGGGATGGACACTGGCATTTCTCTCACTTGATTTTCTCTGGGAATTTGTCTCCTGCTGTAAAATCTCCAAATATTTCAGAAGTCTGAACTAAGAATCTATTGAAAAAATTTCACCAAATGACTGAAATGTTTTAATTGAATGAGTGACAGCACAACGAGCTGTAAAATTCTCAGCACAATGAATCCAGTATCTGTAATAAAAATTTTAGCAACTAGAACTATTAATTACTAAAATGTCACTTTAGAAATTTTTGAAGTTTAATTTCCATTTCTAGACAAATCTGTACTCCCAACTTTTCTTTTAAAAAAAAAAAAATCAATCAATTTTTTTTCCTCACCACTTTTAATCCAGCAAACTTTCTTCTTCCAAGTTCTTAATGCAGGAAAAAGCAAAATGTCTTTTTCTTCATACAGCACAGCGGTAGGAGTGCTTTGGGAGTAATTTCAGCTTAAAAAGGGAACTTGCACACAAATGTTAAACACAGGGAAAGCCGAATTCCTACCAAATTTCCCCTCACATCATTAACAGAGGATGCCTCCAGCATGCAAAATTTTAAGACAAATTTAATCTTTAAACTCATCCTTGATATTATCTGTTCAAAATTCCAGACAGCAGCAGTGGGAATTGGGCAAACACTGGTGTAAACTGATCTCAAAAGAGTTTCTTCTGCTTCACCCAGAAATGAACCCCATTCACACCAAACGTTCCAAATTGACTCAGTCGGCTTGGAGCTCATCAAGGCCTCTGCAGAGGCTGAAAAGGGAGAGTTTTTCTCTCAACAGCAAATTCCTTTTCATATTATTGATCTGTGGACTTGAAGAAGCTCAAAATAACTGTAAGTAACCAGCTCTGACATTTAATTTGCCTCCCTCTCCATAACCAGAGGAATACTGCTCACACCAGTCAGCCACTGAAAGCTCCTGACTGGGAAGACTGGGAGAACTTGAGTCAAACCATGTTGATGATTTTTGCTCCTCAGATGCCAAATGGGCATCAGATAACCCTGAGGGGTTATCTTGGCCTCCTTTCCAGCTAGAATTTGCATTTTTCCTGTCATGAACAAGCTTTTCCAATGTCCAAGACCTCTGAGAGCTGACAGTGACCTCGCAGTGACACCAGCCGGCTTCCCCAGCATCCTTGGATGCCTCCCAACTGCTCCAGCTGACTCAGCTGCCCTGAAATACAATTTCCTTCTCCTGTGACATCCCACGAGCTCTGCTGGACCATTTAGGATCTGGGAGATGCCAGTGGAAGTCCTGCCATGGTGATCCCAGTCCTCAATCAGTCAAAACACAACTGCTGCAAGGTGCAAAGCAAAACGCACGGCAGCAAAATCATGAGATGTGGAAATCTGTGCAGGAGGAATCTCCATTTAACCAGACCAAGGCTCATGCAAAATTCACTGAAGTCAACATCAAAACTTACTGGTTTCAAAGGTGAAAAGCCTGAGATTCCCAGATGGGATTTTATTGGAGTTTCTGACTGGGCACGTCAAATAGAAAAACTGATTTTTCAGGCTGTCCCATGACATGTGTGAGAGATTAACTCATCCCTGAGTGGAAAAGGAGGGCAAAATCCAGAAAACAGAGGAAGTGTGGCTGAACATGTAAATAATATCTTCCTATAAATACCAAACAGAAAGAATTAAAGGATCCAGTAATCACAGGTGACAGAGAAACAGTTTCAAAATCCAGTGTCAAAGACACAGCACCAACAAGACTCTGCTGAGTGCAAAGCTGGCTCTACAAGTACTTGTGCAGATCTTGAAAAGAACATTCCATTTCTGTCTGGAGGCAATTTTAAACTCTTGGCCTCCAAACAGGTGTCCAGGCAGAGATTTGGAGGTCACAGTCAGTTCACACTCTCCCTGCTCCAGCTTTAGACATCCCTGCTCTCAATTTCCCAGCTCCAACTTCTCAGGTTACCTAAGCCTTGAGGACAGTTCCAGTGAATTAAAGCTAAGCCAAGAAGAGAGGGTTTAAGGGAGATATGCCCTGGTTTTAATATCTTTACACACAGGAACCGCTGAGGATTTTCTGCTCCAAACAGCCCTTCAAGGACACACAACTGCCAACAGAATGACTTTGGAATGTCCCACCAAACACTGTCCTGCAGCTGAAATATGGGAAAATCCACCCCAATCTACTGTTCCAAAGGCTGCTGGGATGGCAGCATTTATTTCAGCTATGCTGTGCCACCTGCTCCTTTATCAAATAGTCACACAGAGCTCTGGGTGAAGATTTTCAGAGGATCTTTTCCCCACCGAAAATCAAATCTGTATTTTTGATTCATTAGCATGTATATTAACACTGTGGTATATCCCCTCAGAGTTATTTCTGGTCTACAGAGGAACTAAACAGTAAAAAATCAACATTTTGATTTCAAAAGAGACAGAGAACACAGCTCAGAATTAGATAAAGCCTTCCTTGCTAATAAAGTTACCGTTTCTGAAAGGATCACTGCTTCAGCCTGCTGCAGAGAAATATCAGTAGATTTAAATTCTTTATCAAATATCTCTTGATGCTTGCTGTTCCTCTTCTCCTTCTTCTTTTCCTTTTTATCTTTATCTAGGTCATCCTTGTCCAATTTATCTTGCGACCTAGAATGCATCTTTTTTGGCAGGAGGGGCTCCAGCACGAACCTAAGGAAAAATGTTGTTGCTCAGATCAATAAAATGCTGTTTTCAAAACACCTAATTTTTATTTACGTATTTCCCAAAGTCTCACTCAAGTTAATGAGGCTTTGCTAATCCAGGAAAACTCATTAGAGGGAGAAGGAAGGGGCAGAAGGTCACAACAATCATAATTGTCTTATAATAAAAATTACTGCAGGACTGCACTAGAAGCAGATCTGCAGATTTCCCTGCTCTGCAGTAAATTTATTTGTTTCTGGCTGCACAAACTCCTGAATTTCACATTAAAAATGGGTTTCTCATTCAGCACTGCCACTCACCATGCTGTGGCACCTGGAAACTCCAGTCCCACCCATGCCATGGACAGGGACACCTTTGACTATCCCAGGGTGCTCCAACCTTGGACACTTCCAAGAATGGAGCACTCTTGGCTAGACAAAGTATTTTATGATTTATTTTATATTATAAATGAAAAACACTAGACAAAATCATGCTGGCAGATTTTATGACTGTCTCAAACCACTACATTACAAAAGCAAAGCCAAACCAAAATTTCCCAAAGAAGGACATTTTTAGCCCTGAAAAAGCATTTCCATGGGTGCATGCAGGAACAGGCCACAGTCTTTGCTGTGAAATTCCAGAATATTCACATTCCAGACAATTTGCACTGACTTTATCCTAATCCCCACCATTAGGAGCAATACCCAGCAGCAATAACCCAAATTATTGTTATTTTTTTGTTGCTGTTTCCACTCTACATCAGCTTGTTTGATGGGAAGATGCTCAAAGCAGCACCTGCAACAGCAGCCCCTGAGCTATTTCCCAAATCCTGAATCCCATGGGTTGGGAACAATGAGTTTATTCTTCCCATTTTACAGAAAGGGAAAAGGGAAGGCAACAATTTGCCCAGAGCCACAAAGAGCTTCAATGACAGAGCCCAGAGCAGAGCCCAGCTCTCCCAACACCAGGACTTTTTAGGAACCTCAGTTGTGTATTTTGGACTGGGTGGTGCCAGCACTTCCAAGGCCAACTGCAAATTCACAAGAGGAATTTCCATCCTTCTGACAATGATTAATTGCTTGCCTTCCAAGCACTGTATTAGGACTATTAATTATTTGGATTATTAATGTGTCTGTGCTAAAATGGGTCAGCACACTATGCTCCAGCTGGAAACACTTTGGGACTGCCAAGAGCTGAGGAATCCCACTGGACCCCAGGATTCTCCTGCTTCCAACCACTGAGTGCAAGTGCTCACATTTGTATTTCTAAGTCCCATCTCAAGCAGGGAATAAACCCAAGGTCCTTTTTAAAATTTAGTTTTATTTATATATAGAGTTGGGAGTTGTAAAACATGTCCAGTGTCAAACTCTGCTTTGAGTCTTTGCTGTTGAAAAGCTCCAGAGCAGGAGCTGGAAATGGCATTAAATAGAAACTGGGTGATTTGGATAAGACACTACTTTAGCTTCACATTTAATTGATTTTAGCTTCATCTCTATTTTCAAATTTAGTTTATGGAGAGACATGGAAAGACAAGAGAAGAACTGAACAAAACCCCACCAACTACAACAGGAACAGGAGGAAATTTCTGCCAGGCCAGCAGTGCCAAACCACCCACATGATTTTACAGCCACCTGAATTTTTGAGGTCTTTAATGATATTATTTATATCTGATGATTTTTCTTCTCCTCCTCCTGATCAAACAAATGAGAGATATTTTCAGGTCTTCTCCGTGACAAGAGCTGCTCATTTTGTTTTCCTGTATTGCCCTGGGCTCAGAGCAGGAGCTGAGCTGCACCATGATCTTTGTGGGATTTTTGAGAAAATACACCCTGAGGAGACTCAGATCCTCAAAAACTGCTATGTGACACCTACCACAACAGAGCTGTGAGGTGAACCTGAAGGAAATAACACCCAATGACAAAGTAAAATACTTTTAAAGATTTGGAAGGGAAAGCCACAAAGAAGCAAGGAAAGAATCTATATTTTTATTTCTGAGATAAAACAAAGTTGCTCACTTATTTGGGATGGTTTTCCTGACCAAGCTCCAGCTCCAGCACAAAGACAACTTTGTTCAGAATTGGTTAAAAACTCAGGATCTCTGCTGTCCCACATTTACACCAATGTGTGAAAGCATTCCCGAGGGCAGTGGAATGAGAGCTGAGCTGTGCCCTGTTCACAGCTCCTCCCAATGACTAAATAAACTCTTTGTAATCAAGGCAAGCATCCTGTTGGTCCTTAGGTGCTGGATTTAATTTTACTTGATGCCTTTAGTCTCTAGCCAGGTAATAACTCCCCTCTGAAGGTGCACAAGAGTTTCCAGCACATCCCTGTAAATCAGCAGCCCTTCAGAAGGCTTTAAAAAACTGCTGCCTTGGTCAAATATTGCATTTCTGGATTACAGGGGTGCCTGAGGGGAGGAAGAGAGAGAAGGGACTTCTGAGGCTGCATGGAAAGCCCAGACAGCAAACAGATTATTTTGTTCTTTGAGGGATGTGACGGTGAGACAGGGCTTATCAACAGAATTCCCAGTTCTCATGTGAAATATCTTGATAAGTCTTGAAGTACAATCTTGCCATAAGCAGCTTTTCCTCTGGCAGCCGAAGTGAGCAGCAGTGATTGAGCAGTCAGGTAATCCTGCCCTGAGCTCCTGGGACAGGGCTGCCTGCACACATGGCCTGCAGAGCATCCCTCCTGCACTCACACACTGTGACTCTCCAAAAAGGGGGAGCTGATCTCCTCTTTGGGGTTTTTTGGTGTTGTTTGAATGCTTAGAGGAAAAAAAAAAGAGCATTGCATTTATCTAGGTTAGAGAACAAGAGTCCTTGAGAGAAATGTCTCTGTAGGTTGGGGTTTTTTTGCCAATATTAGGCTGTCACTTAAAAAAATCATGGAATGGTTTGGGATGGAAGGGATGTGAAAACTCATCCTGTTCCACAGCAGAGACACCTCCCACTGTCCCAGGTTCTCCAAGCTCCAATGTCCAACCTGGCCTTGGGCACTGCCAGGGATCCAGGGGCAGCCACAGCTGCTCTGGGAATTCCATCCCAGCCCCTTCCCACCTTCCCAGAGAACAATTCCCAATTCCCAATCTCCCATCCATCCCTGCCCTCTGGCAGTGGGAGCCATTCCCTGGGTCCTGTCCCTCCATCCCTTGTCCCCAGTCCCTCTCCTGTGGAAGAGGTTTTGCAGTGATTTCTGTGAGCCAGAGAGAAGTTTGATCAGAGGATCCATGTTTACCCCTGAAAGAATTTTCTACCAAGGTTGTTTACATAGAAACCAAGAAAGAAAGAAGGAGAAATAAGAGAAATCTGCAGCTGTCTATTCCAATGAACACTTTGTTTGTTTTTCCTGACCAGTGAGTGAAGTATAAACTGATTAATTTTGTAAGAATGTATAAAAAGCAAACATGCTGTAATAAAACCAGTTAGAAGCCTTCTGAAAATGGATTGTGCTGCTTTGGATTGTCTCCATCTCAACTACAACACTCTCCAGCTCTCCTGGAATCCCTTTAGGCTCTGGAAGAAGCTCTGAGCTCTCCCTGGATCTTCCCTTCTCCAGGTGAGCACCCCCAACCCTCCGAGATCTGGGAACGCCGCCCACCCTCAAAGCCCAGGGAGCTTCAGGGAGCACCCCTGGCTGAGGATTCCCCACTCACCCGTCGGAGCCAGGCCGGGAGGGAGTGCTGTCCGAGGAGAGGGACGACACGGAGGCCACGGACAGCGGCCGCGATGACGAGGGCATGGTGAAGGAGCGCACCATGGAGCGCGGCCGGCT
>QUSF01000019.1:11433804-11446792 GCA_003676055.1 Chloebia gouldiae | reverse complement strand
AGGAGAGGAAGGAGAGGTTTGTTAATCTCTTACAGAAGTTGAAATTCATGAATGTCTCACAGCTTTGCCACAGAAGAAGGTGAGGCTGCTGAGTCAGGATATTTGGCCTCCTTCTCCAAGACCACTTAATCCTTAAACATTTGTCAAGTGCAGGAAGAACCTTCCAGCTGTGTTACCATTTCTGTTTCACCTTCTTCAACTTCCAAACTCCTCCTGTGTCTCCTTTCCAGACACAGGGAACCATGCTGATCACTGACATGGAATTTTACATCTGTCAGAGGCAGAATTTTGCCACATTCAGGATATTCCTAATTAACTTGGCCTTGGAAAAGGGACATTTTCTTATTTAATAACTCGGTTCTTGGCTGATTTTAAAATTTTATAAAGTTCCACTGCAACTTGAAATTATTCCCTGATTTGTTCCCCCTTATCTTTTTTTTTTTTTAAATCTTGATCTGCTTGGCTGAAAAGACTGAAAAAAATGACATTGATTTGAATTATTAAACTAAATCTTTGAAAACAATCTTTCAGAGCAAGGGGATCATAAAATATGAACATAAAACCTGAGTTTGGTATGCAGCAGTTCTTGCATCTCTGTAGAAGGAGCACAAGGTTTTGATTTGCTGTGATATTTTTCTGTTTTGCTGTGCTGTAAATACTTCAGCTAAATTCAGAGTGACTAATGTCATCAATCATTCATTTCTCTGCCTTAATTTCAATCAATCATTTCATTATCTTCATGTTAAAATGAAAGATCAGCTTGAAATGGTGCAGTTGCATGGGAACATTTTTTGCCTAAGTTAGAAAAGCACCCAGAAGGACACAAATGGACATTGCTTTGCTAATGGAATTTATCTGAATTAATAAGAGACAGAAACAAAATGTACACTTGAAGTTCACAGGAATTATATGAATTATGAATTCCACAGCACAATGGAGAAAGAGATAAGAAGATGAAAAAAATTGAATTTAACTGGTCAGCTGGTAATACAATTGTCAGGCTCCTATTTCATATACCCAGATGGATTTATACAGCAGGGAGAAAATTCCATGTGATTACAGAACTCCAAGCCCCACATGATTGAAAAATGAAATCTCCTTTTTGCTTTCCATCATTGCCAGCCCAAGATGAATTCAGCCCCTTCAAAGGCTTCCATACACATCCCTCTCCCAGTATTTGGGAGCTGACTCCCACCAGGCTGGAAACTGAAGTAATTTGAGAGAAATTTTAAATTTTAGGTTCCCCTAAATGTGTATGAAACATCCAAGGCAATTTAAAAGCACTGAAAGGGCTTTTGGTGACTCTTAATTTTCAGATATAGAAATAAATTTTGATCCCTTTTCTCTATTTTCATTGTTCCTGTTGTTTTGGCAGTAGAAAACTGATGGGAAATGATGTGTTTAAAAGCCTTGAATAATTACAATACATTGTGATCAGCTGCCATACCTATTTTCAAATTTTCATATTATTTTAATACACAAGTGTCACCAAAGTGAGCCTTTGCTGAGGGAAAGTGTGTTTGGAATGCATTTGAAGTATCACTCTCAGAGGCAAAGACACAGAGCTGACACCAAGTCAGTCTGCTGGGACCAAATTATTTTCCTCTATAAAACTTCAAGCTTATAAAATCTAATCTTTTCTAAAAGCTCACAAGAAAATAAATAAAAAAATGCTTTTTCTTTCAGACCAAAAGAGTTTTTTACTTACTCAGAGTTTTAAGGCCTTCAGAGGATATTTTATTTTTAATTCTGTAGCTTTGGTTCTACTACCTCAAAGATTGAAATCTATGGAAATGTAAATTATTCCCTTTATTATAAAGACAGAATCGAATATGAAAAGACAAAGATTCACTTTATTATTCTGTGGGAAAAATAAAACACTTCCAATCAACCTGGTATTTTTTTAGTTCCCATAAAATTATATAGAGATCATAGAAAAATAGCCAGTATGTGACTATGGAACAAAACTGGAATTGTCTTCTCTTTGCCCTCAAAAATATTTTCTCATCTGATACAGATGGGAGATGGTCACTTACTGTGTTTATAAAAAAAAAAAAAAAAGAAACAAGCAAAAAGAAAATATCTTGATCATATTTGTTCTTTGGAAGTTTATCAAAATGAGCAATTATGTCAGATTTGAAAAGATGAACTTTAAGTCAAGCTCCAAGACAGATTTAAATGGCAAAGAAATGTATCCAAGGTGAAGGTAATGTCTGAATTTCCTCCAAAGTGACACCAAGCTGTCTTTCCATAGCAGCTGCCTCTGGCAAACCTGACTTTAAGTTTTTTTACCTGCCAAGCAATCAGATCCTTCAGCTTCTCAATCTTGTCATGATCCTCTGGATGCTCATGCATGTATTTTTCAGTAAAAAAAGCCTAATTGAGAGAGAGAGAAATGAGCCATTATTTCAGAAAATGAAACATCTACTACCAGCAGAATGAGCTACAATGAAGATAAATTGATCATCTTAAAAATCCTGAGAAGTAACAGCTACGAACACAGAGTGAAACTTATGGAATAAAAGAATCACAGCTACAGAGTGAAACTGATGGAATCACAGAATCACAGCTACAAAGTGAAACTTATGGAATCAAAGAATCACAGCTACAAACACAGAGTGAAACTTATGGAATCAAAGAATCACAGTGATTTGGGTTGGAAAGGACCTTAAATCCCCTCCAGTGCCACCCCTGCCATGGCAGGGACACCTTCCACCATCCCAGGCTGCTCCAGCCCCAGTGTCCAGCCTGGCCTTGGGCACTGCCAGGGATCCAGGGGCAGCCACAGCTGCTCTGGGAATTCCATCCCAGCCCCTCCCCACCCTGCCAGGGAACAATTCCCAATTCCCAATCTCCCACCCATCGCTGCCCTCTGGCAGTGGGAGCCATTCCCTGTGTCCTGCCCCTCCATCCCTTGTCCCCAGTCCCTCTCCAGCTCTCCTGGAGCCCCTCCAGGCCCTGGCAGAGCTCTGAGCTCACCCCAAACCTTTTCCTCTCCAGGTGAAGGATCCCAGGCCTCCCAGCCCTTCCTCCCAGCAGGGCAGGGAATGCTGGTGGAATTCAGGGAATCCTGGCGTTACCTTCTCGTAGTTGGCGAAGCCGCCCATGACAGCGGGATCCACGATGCCGTTGAGCAGCATGGACAGGGGGTTGATGGGCAGGTTGGGGTCGTTCAGATGCTGCTGCACCATATTATTGATCTTGTCATTGGTCAGCTGCATGGTTTCTATGGCATTTTCCAGTGGGCTGATCTCCACCTAAAACCCAAACAAAAGGAGGTTTCAAACCACAGGCAGAGTTTTTAACCTGCTTAGCAAAACCTCATGGGTTGAAACGTTTCGGAACGGAGGTTATGGGGAGGTTTTTGACCAGTAATTACCAGAAAGGGTGATTTGAGGCACTGAGGTGTTTGGTGTCTCTGTGCTGCAGTAACTGATATGATGATGGCTATCAGTGGAGGCAGTACACTGCATTTTGCTGCTGCAGGAGGGATTACATCCCAGCACAGCATCCAGAAAGGCTCTGGCAGCAACCACGTGAGGTTTTTTGGAGGATTAGGGAGAACATCAGAGATTAAAGGTTGGTGAGTTTTAGCAGCACAAAGAAGATCCAGCTTAACGTAACAGTAAGAAAGAAATGATAACTTTAACGTGGATTTTCTGATGGAAAATGTAATCCTAAACCGCTCAAAAATCAAGAAGATATTTTTGCAGTGATTATTTTGGTGTGTTTCCAAGGACATCGAGTTGAATATGTTGATGAGATGACATCTAAACTATTTGCTGTGCTTTTTCCCAAGAGCTCACATTTTCTTCATCTGACCATTGAGAACTGAAGGGAGAAATTTTCTTTCTACCTGGAGTTCAATGAAGAGCCTCCTCAGATGCCTTCATGGGGTGAATTAGCTCTTATGCTGTCTAGAACTTGCTTTATTTTAATTGACTGACCTCTAGCTACTTTTTACACATAGCTAACAAGTCTTTCAAAAAGTTCATGTTGAAAAAAACAGTATTAAAATATTTTAAATATTAGAGAATGGGCTGAAAATCAGTAACTTGCAGGGCCCAGAGTGTAGAGAGTCCTCACTGGAAGCCACAACCTGCTTGTATTAAAAAAAAAATGATGTGGTAGGGAGAGGAGAGGAAGGTTAATTGAGGCCTGTGAGGAAAATGCAAGTGTATATTTGATTACAGCCTCATTTACATAAATGCTACATAAACAAAGCAGCACTTCTACCTGGCTATCAGTTGCTCACCCCGTTTCTGAGAACCACTTATAATCAAATCTCTTTAGTTGTTACTCTTACACCTGCCAGCTGATTACATCAAGGATGTTTTAATTAGCATTTTGAGCAGCCTGCCTGCTGAATGATTCTGGAAGGCAGGGAAGGGGCCTGGTGCCTCTGCTGGGAGCAGGGAGCAGGCCAGGCTCGGACAGAGCCCAGCGTGCCACGGGGGAATCTGGACTGGGGAGTGAAGCCACATCCAGCATCTGATTGGGCAAGAGCTGCTGGGAGCATCACAGGCTAAATTTAGGATTCTGTCACTTGTATTAATGGCCTTATAACTATGCAATAATGTGTTGATGAACCATTGCTTTTAAAGCTCTTGAGCATCTCCAGAAATTAGCACTCATTGAGCTGACAGCTTTTTGACTTTTCTGTAGCAGCAATCATGGCTTTCTTTCTCATTCTCCTTTCTTTTACTACTCTTGTAACACTCCCTCTAATTTTTTAAAAGCAGATGGAGAATTGCAGTTGTCATCTCACTACTACAAACTGGGCTTTGGAACCTGGTGAAAGCTATTTATGGTATGTGTAAATTCTGAGCCTTGTTCCCAGTGCCACTCTGGGCCCTCCTCACTCTATCCAGGGAAAACAGGAATTACATTCTCCTGAGACATTTGCACCAGTAAAAAATTCCAAGATAAAAGCAAAACAGAGATTAGCATTTGTGCTTTTTAAACTCAAGTGTGATTCAAAATCTGATTTCTAATTCCCTGCTGGTCTCTCTCCCCTCGAACTTCTTGTGTCCAGCTGAAGCAAATCAGATACAGAATAACGAATGCTGGCCCCAGATTCCAGATAATGAACAGATTGCAATGGCTTAGGTAAAAGTACTGAGAGGAATTTGAAAAGCCAGTAGATTTAAAACAACTCTGCATGTTCCTACGGGTTATGTAACATAATACACTGCATTTGTGAAATGACTCCATTCTCTCAGCACTGATTTGATATAATCTCACCTCTCCCTTTAACGATATTCCAGCTCCATCAATAAAATATGAAAGTTGCAGAGCTGCTGGAGTACCCTGGTGCTTAGCAAGGGATCAATAATATCTGTATCCATAATCACAATTTAGCATTACAGGGATGTAAACCCTGTGATCCCCCTTGCAGCATTTTAGCTGACAGAGATCTTGAGGAAAGTCAATACCCATTTTGTAGGAACTGTGCCAGAGGAGGTCACAAGTTATCTGTAGCAGTCTTCCCACACGTTATTAAGTTCCATTCTGCTATCATTTCTCAGCTCTGCAACTCACACAATCCTTGCTCCCAAAAGGCTGGTGGGATTTGTGCCCATCTGGATGCCAGGCAGAGCAGGAGGGGTGTACACCAAGTGCCTGTCAGGCTCTGCTCTCTGCTCATCAGGGCTGGCATCAGATCTGCCAGCCTTTACAAACAGCACTTCTTGCCATCATGAAGATAAATACAATCTTCTCCATCAGGGTTATATTGAAACTACAAAATTCATTAAAAATTCAATGTGTTTTATTCAGCTGGCTGTTACTGTCACACATCACATTCATATTCTGTTACTATAGATACCATAGTAATTTTCTGCATTACTTCTGTTCATCCAAATACAACTGTCCAACATAACCTCAATGGAGCAATGAAAAAGGTTTTAATTAATCATATGCAAATTGTTCTTTTCCTTTAAAAATAAGCCTCACAAGAGAGATTTCAAAAATGCAGTAACAATGTTTTTATTGCTACTTAAAAATTACAGCTGCATAAGAATAATTTAATCTTAAAGGCGTTTAATGGATATGTCTTATCTAAACAGTCTAAATGGCTGAACAGAGAAATGAGTAATTTGGAGTTACTTTGTGAGGTTGCTGAGGGTATATTTAGCTAAATATGGAGAAGAAACAAAAACAACCTTTAACCACAAGTGGTAAGAAATGCAGACATACAATGCCTTTGATTATTGGGATATTTTGCATTAATGACAATCAAAATATCCAGATACTCTCTGGTAAAGTTCAGGCTAGATCCTCTGGGATGGAGCAGAGTTTCCCTTCACTACCTCAGGTGTCCCTTCACTCTAGGCAGCTGCTGAGAGACACAAATGCTTTCTAAAGGGGCTGAAGGCCTTGAAGATCTGGGTGCATTCCCTTCCCTTGGGAATGGAAGAGCATTGCCTGAGTCACCCTCAGTCAACAACCAGCACCCTCAGCAGGTTCCCTCAGGATGTGCCAGCTACAATCCCATGGATTCCTGTTCACAGATCTAAGCACACTCACTGAGACACACAGATGCTCCCTGGCTGTATAAAAACCCCATTTTTTTTACACAATCTCAATACAGCCAAGCTGATCTTACCATGAAAACTGATTTGACTTCAAACCACCTGAGGATCCCTGGTAATTTATAGGCTGTCACGTAGATGGTTCTCTCAATCCACATGTTCTGCAAAGGGAACACAAGGGTCACATTATCAATGGACAGCTGGGACCCCGAGCAAAGCCCCAAAATATCATCAGCAGGACAAGGACCAAGGTATGGCAGATGTTCAGAGCCAGGGGGGAAGTCCAAACGGAAGATGGAGCAGCACTGATTTAAATCTGGTTTGTGACTGAGCAGGGAACAACTGCTCCCTTTCTGAAGAAGAATACCACAGAAAGATCCCCTGGGTTTACTGGATGTTCATAGAATGGTTTGGGTTGAAAAGGACCTTAAACCCATCCAGTTCCAGGAGCAGGGACACCTTCCACTATACCCAACCTGTCTTGGGCACTACCAGGGATCCAGGGGCAGCCACAGCTGCTCTGGGCACCCTGTGCCAGGGCCTCCTCACAGCACTCATTTTATTGACCATTAGATGAAACAAATGGTTTAGTAAAAAAAAAAAAGAAAAGGAAAAAGAAAACCAAAAGGTATTAGTGACAATTTTCAGATGCCTGACTGGAATCTTCACAGCAAGACAAGTTTCAGGTGTAACAATTTAAAATCCTTTCTCAGAAGAGCTGTTTTTACAAAATAAATACAGCTTTGCCCTTTTTTTTTTTCCTATTGGTATAAATAAGAACATGATAAATTGGCTTAATTAACTTTCTATGAAAAATAATCCCTTTAAACCTAGAATTTATTTCTCAACAAGCAAAAGATAATGAATGGCTCAGATGCCCAAAACAGAGAGGGATAAACAAACAAACCAAAAGTGGTTTGTTTTCTTCACAATTTCTTACTGCAAATTCGTTGTCTGGGTTTTTCTCTCCTCTTCGAACAGGGCGCGAATACTCAAAGCGTTGGACTTCATTCACCCTGTAGAAACTGAGAAGACAAAAAAATCATGGAATCACAGAATGGATTGGACTTGGCTACGTCCTTGAAAACAAACTAAGCAAATTCTTATCTTTGGAAGCATACAACATCTCGATTTCTAGCGCCTGGTTCAGTGAACAGACTAAGCAATTATTTTTCACAGAAGTGACCTCAACTATGCAGTTCCAAGCCCCAAACGCACAATGAAAATCAAACGCTGTCTGTTTAGAAATTGATACTAAATTCCAATATTAGAGCAAGTTCATTAGCAGATATGGCATGACTATTTTCCAGTGGGTTGGAATGTGTGCCAATATTAAAAATCACCATTAAATGCCCTCACAATGTCCACACACCTTGGCTGTGCACCGATTCCTAATGCAACAATAATGTGTTATAAAGGGGACTGAGAAAACAACAAAACTCAACCCAAACTCACCTCACAATTTGCTCTGACACCGGCCTGTGAAATTTCGAGGGTAAATCCAATTTGGGCTTTACAGTGAAGCACTGAATATCTGAATTTCGAGGGTTAAGAAGTGAAAAGGGAATTTCAGTCACACAGAGCTAACAGCTCAACAGGAACACACACACAAAAAAGGACAAAAAACCGGTGCATTACACCTGTCAGGCCAGGAGAGCAACAGGTTGGCCATAAATCCATAAATCCTTGACTGGATTTATGGCTGCAGGATGCAGTGGCTGTACTGGTTGTACTGGGTGTACAGCCCAAGGATACACTGGCCAGAGGAGGTTTTGATGTCCTCGCCGGGGGGTGACGTTGTCTTCATCTTCTCGGCGTTGGGGAACTGCGTCAGCAGCCGCGCCTCGAAGTCCTCGCGGCGCTCGTACTCCTTGCCCCGGTAAATGAACACTTTGTTCTGCAAACAGATCATGCCTCAGGGTCAGCTTTTCTGTTTTTCACATTCTGTGCTGCTTTAGTGTGAGGGTCTGAGCTTCACATCAGGGGATGCTGAGCTCTGTGCACAGAGCAGGGAGACAAAACAATTCCTGCTCCAGCTGGGCACCAAGGACAAATGATCCAAACCTCAGCCCAGCAGCACAAACCCCGTGGGCTGGAGAGAGAAAAACCAGCAGGGTGGGACTGCCTGGGCTGGAGCTGGAATGGGACAATGAACTCCAAGGTGCCAATGGAGCAGAGCTGATCCCAGGGAGAGCCCCCGGGGGTGCATTTTGGGGCCATTTTGGGGCATTTGGGTGCAGCCCTGGCTGGGCTCTGGTGCTGCCCAAGGTGGATCCATGAGGAGATCCTTGAATAAATCCCTGCTTTGTTCTGTGCCTCTGCCCAGCCTCTGCTCTAGGGCAGCCTCACAAGGCATCCAGAGGCACCCACAGCTGGCACCAGCACCCCCAGAGCTAAAACCAGTGCTCCCAGTACAGAACTGGGGCCTCAGAAGGGCTGACACCAACACTGTCAGCACTTCCCAGTACACCGGGAATTTCACACTCCTCACACTGTGTCATAATCAATACTTTATCAATATCTTTTTTCTCACCTCCAGTTCCATCCTGGGATCATTAAGGCCACGTTCACCTTTAGGCATTTTTTTTAAGCCACACCAAAATGGTTTAAAGGATCTGTAACATTGGTGGCCATTGAAAATATATTAAGAGAAATTATTACCAAATCCAAGATGTCTCCTCCACCTTCCACAGCTAATGCTGGAATGGATGTCAATAAATAATTGGTCTTTTTATTCAAAGGCATTTATTCAAAGGCAATCAGGTGAGCAAGCAAGAGTAGCAGAGAAACCAATGACGACTTAAGGAGGGATATCCAAAAATACTGACTCTTATAAGAAGACTTATATTAATGGATTAGATTTCTGCCATTATAAACTTTAAACTTTCTGTAACTTTAAAATTAAGTTTCTTGTATTTGTAAGCATTTGTTTCTTCTTTGCCAATAAAGAAAATGAAGAGATATTTTATCCAGTCCATTTATATACTGAGTTCATTAAATTCTAAAGGAAAATGTAAAAGACAACTTGCATATTTTTAACTGATCAAACATATTAAAGCAAGTTTGGATAAAATTTGCATCTGAATATGCTTAACCTCATTACTCATCTCAAAATGAATACCTGACGAAAAAATTATACAACATTTCTTAAAAAAAGTGTGTTTTGACTGGGGGTAGGAACCTGGAGTTGTTCACATTTGCCCAGTTGGGTTTAATCCTGGAATGCTGCCTTTTGAAAAGCTCTGTAGGGGGAAGAAAGGTAATAACAGATGGCTCTGTATAACTGCAATTTATGTATATACATTTGTAATTCACAGTAATGCTGGAATAGAGGGAAAAGTGAGACTTTTCTCCATCAGCAGGGCACTCAACAGCCTGGTTTTCAGAGGGCAAACTGGGAAGGAATTTGTTCCTGTGAGGGTGGTGAGGCCCTGGCACAGGATACCCAGGGAAGTTAACAAGATAATAATGGGTTGTTTCTGTGTCACCAACTGCCAAATGCCAGAGAATCATAATAGAGATGCAATTCAGACACGTTATAGCCCCACTTTTCTTTAGCCACTAATTCAACCCATAAAAATCTTGATATTAGTGAAAAAAACACCTTAAAATGTCACTGAAGCTATGATTCTGGCTTCAACCAAGTGCCACATGTCTTAAATTGGCACATGACACAGACAAATCAATGATAAAAATTGCTATTAAAGGTGTCACACACACCTTTGATAGTCAACTTCATTTTAGTGACAATGCTGGAAAGGACACTGACCTGAAAACATGGTCACATACAAAAGGCTTCTCTACCATGCTCATATATATATTATATATATAAAAATATAAATTAACCTGCCAGGCAAAAATGTCACTATTTCAGATGATTATGACCCCGAGTGATAGACTGGGTCATTTATCTTCATTTCTAGTAACACCCTGAAGAAATAAAAAGTACTGAATATGTTTGAAGAGAAAGTTTTTCTACTAAAATTCAACTATTCCATCTTAGAAACCAGAAATGAAAAAAAAAGCTGTTTGTTTTGTACACCTAAAAAACACCTGTCAGTGTCAGGCAGGTTTCTCCAAGCCAGGGGAAATTTCCAGAGCAAGAAAAGTCTCTGGAAACAGGTGACACTTACCCTTATGAATGTTGGGAATCCCTGGCCATAGTATCCAACAGCAAAATAATCTGGTTTTGGTCGTATCACCTTCACAATGTTTTCATAGAATTGGGCTTGTTTTCTCTGCAAAATAAACAGGAGGGATTTGAATGTTTAAGATCTTGTACGCATCTCTAAATTAAAGATGTTTCATTCCTCTGTTTTCCTCACCTCTATATCAGATTCATGGCAATATTTGGAAATACCAGACTCTGTAGCCATGATTTTTCTACTCATGGTAAATCTGACTGCCCCCTAAGGAATATCTCAATTTTGATGAACTTCATCATTGTGAACCTCACTGCTCCATATCCAATATCTCAACTTTGATGAACTTCATCATTGTGAACCTCATTGTTCCATATCCAATATCTCAACTTTGAGTGCCCTCATCTTGATGAACGTCACTGCTCCATATCCAATATCTCAATTCTGATGAACTCCAATACCTCAACTGATGAACTTCATCACTGTGAAACCTCAATGTTCCAAATCCAGTATCTCAATTTTGATGGACCTCATCTTGGTGAACCTCACTGATTCATATCCAATATTTCACTGGCAGTGAAG
Source organism: Chloebia gouldiae (assembly GCA_003676055.1). Taxonomy (NCBI): domain Eukaryota; kingdom Metazoa; phylum Chordata; class Aves; order Passeriformes; family Passeridae; genus Chloebia; species Chloebia gouldiae. The sequence goes on along the minus strand of QUSF01000019.1, from coordinate 11,435,535 downwards.
GTCAGGAATTTGCAAGGGAATCTGAAATTCCAGTTGTGACACTTCTGACGCCAAAACACCGGGAGGATGAAGCTGCACACAGCTCACCCCAATGGTGCTGATTTGTCAGTTTGGGGCTCTTATATCTCATTACATTTTTCTACTACTTCTCTTCCATATTTACAACCATGAATTTGCATATGGAAAGCAGGCAGTTGAGAACTGCAGGAAAATGTAAATGTTGAAATAAACACACGCATGTCAGACGCCATCTGCTTTCGACGCCGTGTTCTGCTTTATCTCTAATGATGAAATAACAGCAAATGAGCAGCTTCAGAAGATCTGCTCATTAACTTATTTTTAGTCTATTATTTCTGCAAAGAGAATGACTTTTGATCTGGGGGGAGGTTTAGAGCTGCTCCCACATGACAGATAACAGTACCAAGACTACAAAGACCCAGATCTTCTGAGCATTTCTCAGCTCATTTGGAGCAAAACTATTTTGTCATTTGTGAATTGTCTTAGAGGCTAATATTTAATATTGCTTGAAGAAAAAGAGACAAGAGGGAGAATAGGAAGAACAAAAAACTTTTAAATTTCATTGTAGGAGGGAAAAAAAGAGCTGTTCAGCAGCAGCAATGAGAAAAGTTGATGGGGTATGTGAGACCTGACTCATACGGGAAAGTGAATTTTGATCTCTGTCTTGTGAGGGAAATGCACGCCAGGACTAATTGTGTGACATCTCATCTTTTGGCTGATGAGCAGATAAACGCAATTGTCTGATGTGAGGATTGGAAATTCTGCATCTCTCTTCTTAGAAGAGGGAGAAACTCCATGGAAATATCTGAGGCCAGGTTGGACAGGGCTTGGAGCAGCCTGGGACAGTGGAAGGTGTCCCTGCCCATGGCAGGGGGGTGGAACTGGATGAGCTTTAAGATCCTCCCAACCCAAATCATTGAATCATTCTGTTATCATTTGCTACAATGAATAAGGTGCAAGTTCCAACTTCTCCTTCAAAATAGATCCAGTAGGATCATTAAAGAGTGGCTGCCTCTGTGACAAACCCATTCACGTTCCCATGTGCGAGCAAAAAGGAGATGGAAAATTAAAACTGAGGGACTTGGAGAGTAGCCACCCCCAGTGAATAATCACATCTGACAACCATTTCTACTTGAGGAACAATCCTACCCAATTCCTTTTATACTGAAATGAAGAATATGCTGTGCCCACTCCACCAGGAGCAGTGAGCTGGAGCTGTGTGGAGCTGAGCTCAACACTGCAGGAATGCCCAGCTCAGACACACTGGGATTAAAAAAAAAAAAAACAGATAAATAATTCAAAGAAACTGAGGAAAATGTACTCTGAGTGCAAAAGCAAAAGGGACCAAAAACTTTAGAGTTGAGAATTTTCAGAAATAAACTGGAATCACATCCCAACTCCTGTGGAAGTGGTTGGGGCCTGAGGAGGGACATTGACAGCTGCCATTTATCTCTTTGGAAGAAAAGAGGAGGAAAAAAATGGTGCAGGAATAATGAATGGGTAACGTCAGGGCAAAAATAACTGACTGGAGACATGAATGCTTGGGGATTATTCATACCTAAAAAAAGAAATGTGAATATAGAAAGACACTTGAGAGAGAATGGGGATTTTTTTCCATGTCCCCATTTATATTTAAATTCAAAATTTCCTTATATACCCCAAATAAATCAGCTTAGCATTACTGAAATGGTTTTCTTTCAGCTAAAAAAAAAA
>QUSF01000019.1:11416735-11433794 GCA_003676055.1 Chloebia gouldiae | reverse complement strand
TCCCCAGCCCCTTCCCAGCTCCCTCAGGAGTTCCCCAGCCCCTTCCCTGCTCCCTCAGCCCCTCCTGGGGCTCTGATCCCTTCCCTGGACACACTCCAGCCCCTCAATGACTTTTTTATCATTGAGGGACCCAAAATTTGACACAGGACAGGAGATGGCTCAGCAGAGACAGTACAGAGGGACAATCCTTGCCCTGGTCCTGCTCCACACCATTTCTAACACAACCCAGGGGCCATCGGCCTTCTTGGCTTGGTGGCACTCGAGGTGATCTGCTCCATGACCTTCCCTGGCACGGGATGCAAATTTACTGGAGCCCAATCAAGCCAAATGATCTTGACTTAAGAGCTTCATGATCTTGAGATCAGAGCTTCATGATCAAATGATCTGGATCAAGAGCTTCAGAAGTGAAATCATTCCTGCCAGCCCATCCAGTAATGCATAAACACAGCCTGTCCATGAAGACACCCAGGACCTAAGGCTTTGGAGCAAAGTTGGTGATTGATTATCTTTCATAATCACCTCTCTCTCCCTCTAATATCTGTAATCTGTATTAGACAGGACAGGCAATTTGCAGATATTGCTTTGAACAAATACTCATTATATATCCATTGGTTCTTCTTCTTCTTGTTCCTCAACCATGAAATTCAGCAGCCGTCTCAAGTGACCCAAAGAAATTTAACAATATCCTTCAGCTCCTCAGAAGGCAACAGTCTTAATGAGGAGCAGCAAGGATGGTTTTAAATGTGCAGTTTTCATTTGTTTTTTCCACTCCAAAGATAAAGAACCACTCAAACCCAAAAATATGCTTAAATTAGCACACCAGGCTATCTAAGATCCAACTTGATGATCTACCTCTGCTGCTGAAATTTGCTTGGCATTGCTGACCTCACTTTATTATAAAAATGAGTTTCAGAGTAAGTTAGAAATGCAGATTTTATCAGTTTTCATCTTAAGCTTAAATCCTCTGGCCACACCACCTCATTCTCCTCTCAGCATCAGGCCACACATTCCTCGCCCTCGTGGAATCCTGAGGGGATGCAGCAGCCAAGAGCAGGTGGATGAAGGAGGGATGAGGCAAAGCCTGAACACACAATTCCCCATTTTTCCCTAAAAACATCCACCTCTGGGGACAGGGAGTTTGGGATGAAGCACCACAACTTCCAAAGATGGTGGGAGGTGGATGCTGGGGAGAGAGGAGGAATAGTGACCTGAAGAAACCTTCACAACAACTGATCCCTGCATCCATCCCATAAAAATCCCTCAATCCCATCCTCTTCAAAGCACTGTGCAAATAAGAGATATTTTACACCTCAAAACCCAAAAGTTCCCCAAACCACACAAATGAAATTCCATACTCAAAGCACCAAAATCAGTGCCAGGTGAATTCTATTTGTCTACTGATCTGCAAGTTGAAATTGCATTTCTTAGTTTATCAGGAAAACTTGAAAAAAATTAAGACTTTTAGGAAAATTCCTGGTTCTAGGTGCTGATTTGAAAAATAAGAATAAAACATCAAGGATGAATCCTCAGCAAGTCTTCATGTGGAAGATGCCAATGTCACAAAAAGCAAGATGGGTCCCACTGGGCACCCTGCTCCTCTCTGGAAAAAAGGAGCTGATTTTCAAGAGGAGGGATGGACTGCAAGGTTGTCCTGGCAAACTGAATGGGAATGGCTGGAAAGCAGCAGCCTGGAGAGGCAGGGAGCTGCTGATGGTGCAGGAGATGAGGAAATGCAGAGTGAAAAACACGGGAGAGGACAGTGAGAAAGGAGAGAGATTTCTGCCCTCCAAGTATAGACAAAGTAAGGGCTGAAAACTGCACTGTGGGGATGAGCAAGGGGAAAAGGAGCTTCTGAGTCCTGCAAAAACCAGCTGGGATGATGTCTGGGACATAATTCAAGATAAAAAAGCCATGAATGCTCACAAGGAGCAGAATCTGGATCTTCATTAACCTTTCCTTGCAGCTCCTCGTGATATTCGACCCCTCCTCTTGATTTTACTTATTTCTCCAACAAGGTTCAGAATGTTATTTATCTAGGGAAGAGGACTGGAATGAGCATGAGTTGCCTCATGTTTGTAAAGTGCCTTGAAGGTGAAAAACGCATCAGAAGGACTAATTACAATCACGGTAATGAGGGATCACGTCTGCAGGAAATTACAAGGCAGCCTGAACGCTCTGCAATGCAATTTTTGCAAATGGAAGGATCTGAATGTTTTTATCCATATTATGGATCTAATCTAGCATGATGATACAGAGCATGTTTTTATTTTTAAACAAAAATTAACATGAATTTAAGAGTAAAGGCACAGTTGCAGAAAAAGGAGGACGTTTTCACACACCAAGCTGAGTTAATTTTGACTCAGAAGGGCAATACAGCACCAATTTATAGGAACTGAACTAATATTCAGGTGTTTGTTAAGTCAGCAAGTGAAAGCTTTCAAAATCACTTAACCTTCTCTCATTTTGAGTGCCATTTTCTTCTGAACTTCAGTCATCCATAACTTGTGCATATTTTAATTTCAAAGACAACGGTGTGACCATCACTTCCCTTGTCCTGGTTCCCTGTTTGTGTCTTCCAGATTTAACCAGTCCCTCTCCAAAATGAGATAATAAATAAACTGAAGCCTCAATCATTTTTGATTTGCATCAACACTGTAAACAAACTCCCCTGGTTCTCCCCACTGAATCCTGGATGTGATCCCAAACCATGTCTGGGAATGCAAAATGTTTAGATGGATATTGGGAAGAAATACTTCCCTGTGAGGGTGCCCAGAGAAGCTCTGGCTTCCCCTGGATCCCTGGAGGTGTCCCAGGCCAGGCTGGAGGACCCTGGGAGAGTTGACATCCTTGCTTGTGGTGGGGTGGGACCAGGTGACCTTGGAAGGTCCTTCCCAACCCAAAGCAGTCAGTGATTCTGCAAGCAGACACACTCTGCCTACACTCACTGCCTACAGATACCACAGCACTGCCACTGAGTCAATAACAACTTCAGCAGAATGAAATCTCCTTTGATTTTTTTTTTCACCTTCCCAACCTTGTCTGTGAACACCATAAACACACCGGAGCAGAGGCTGCTTCCACTGCACCTCCTGAACAAAATCTTTAGATGTTACTGAATATTAATATTAATAATGGATTCTGTAAATGTTCCAGAGCCTGAAAAATGTATCCTTAAATTAAATGTGATCCAGATTGAGTTCGTGTGCAACAGACAATAATCACATAATCCTTGTGTTCTTCCTAGCAAGGAAATGGAGATGAACAGGAGAAAACAAGACCATGGAATCACACCAGAATGATTTGGTTAAAGATCATCTCCTTCCACCCTTGCCATGGCAGGGACACCTCCCTCTGTCCCAGGCTGCTCCAGCCTGGCCTTGGGCACTGCCAGGGATCCAGGGGCAGCCACAGCAAATCTGGGCACCTGTGCCAGGGTCTGACACCCTCCCAGGGAACAATTCCTGCCCAATATCCAACCTAAACCTACCCAATTTCACCTTAGAGCCATTCCCTGTGTCCTGTCCCTCCATCCCTTGTCCCCAACCCCTCTCCAGCTCTCCTGGAGCCCCTTCAGGCCCTGGAAGGGCTCTGAGCTCTGCCTGGAGCTGCTCCTCTCCAGGTTAAACAATCCCAGCCCTCTCAGCAGAGCAGCTTCAATTAGAACATTTGTTTCTGGCTTAAATTACTTATTTAAATTATTTTAAAGTTTCTCTAAAAGTCAGTTTACAAGTTCTCCTGTCCTTTGATGGAACACTTTCAGGAGTGTACTGAAAATCTATCGTTCTGCAAATACACAATAAAAAGGGAGAAAGGGGAAAAGATTCTTTCCCTTTTTTGCCAGTAACTTTGTCTAACTAACCCCTCTCCAGCCAAGATCCCTGTCTAAGAGAAAAGCACCCAGTTTTTGTTTTTACTGCCTCTTAAAAACCTCGCTGTGCTCCAACATCTCTGTCCAGTTGCTCCTGCAGAGGAAATATGAGAACTTGGATTATGGAACTCAATTTCTTGAGTGGAGAGCGCCCTGAACTCCAGAGGCTCTGGAGTCCACAGAATCAGTAAGGTTGGAAAAGACTTCTGAGATCATCAACCATCACCTTGTTAAACAATAAATCCTGTCCTCAGCTGTCAAATCCATACATTTTTTGAACAATTCCAGGGATGAGGACTGCACCACTGCCCTGGGCAGCCTGTTCCTCTGCTTGTCAACCCTTTCCATGAAGAAACTTTTCCTAATATCCAACCTAAACTTCCCCTGGTGCAACCTGAGGTTATTTTCCTGAACTACCTGGCTTTTCCCTTGTGCAACACCTCCAACATCACAGAAAACCAACCTAAAACTGGAGATTTTCCCACCATTTTCAAGGAAAACAGGGACTGTGTGCCTCACACCCCCTGCACAACCCTGTGAAAAATTCAGCTGTTTGCTCCAGAGCCAATTTATTCAGGTGAGGACAGCAGGGCTGCAGGATCCTGATGAATGAAATCTATATTCTTGAAGGTCAGTAACTCCCAATCTGCTGCCTCGCAGATTTCCTGCCTTGGAAGCTTTCCCAGCTTTGCCCAGGACATGGCAAGTCTTCTGGAGAAATGAGTTGTACAGGGAGCTCCTACACAGGATTTGTACGAGCTACAACTCATTAATGGGAGAAACAATTTATCTGGAGAGGGTACCAGGGAGAGAGGCTGCTGATACTGGAAGGAAAATGCTTCTTTCATACTCAGGGGGTAAGAAAAATGTGCAGAGCCTAAATTCAGTCCTGTAGACATGAGCTGCAAATTGTTATGGGCAAGACTTTGCAGATGCAGGAGGTGTTTTTTAGGGAAAACCCAGTGATTTAATTTATTTTTCAAGCTGGATTGCTTGTTGGCCACAAAGAACTACAGCATCCAATTTAGTTTTTGAGGTTAATAGCAGCAAAGGAGGATCTCAGGGTATTTCTGAGCTCCTGCAGAGTTAATGGTCAGGAGCAGTGAAATACTCTGGGATAAGAATATTATGGTGCCACGTTCTGATGTGTGAGGGACTTTCTAAGCTGGTTAAATTTCAGGTAGTGTTAATTAACCAGCATGAATGCTTCATATTTTAAATAAAATGCTAAAACTCAGCATTTCTCTATTGTTAGCACTGCATTCAAGATACAGCCAGGTTGGAAACTCTTTAAATAAATAAATATATTCATTTGGAACGTGGTCAGACTCTGCATCCTGCCTCTCCCAAGACTCTCTGTCCTTCCCAGCTCTCAGGACAGCTCCGGGGCTGAGCTGGCCACGAGCCTCACACAGATTTTTGGCAGACAGGTGAATTTCACCACTCTCTTGTTAAGAGGGAAGAAAAAGCCATCTGATGTCATCCCACGAGCCAGAAAAAAAGGCCTTTTAAGCCAAAGCATGGCATTTGCTGTATAATTTCAGATATTTTCTGTTCTGTGGCTGCTGTAAAGCAGTAAAAGCTTTTTTTTGGGAGGAGGAGGGGAGAAAGGAGGAGCAGAAATAAATGAGCAGCATGCATTTGTTTAGTTTTTTTTCTCCTCAGGACCAACATTTAAAATTTATGGAGGAGCAGAGGAAAACCTGTCTTGATTTATGGGCAGCAGCATCACCAGCAATCCCGAGCTGTTCCCACATTTCAGCATTGCTGCTTCTCTTCCTTCCACAAACAAACCTGGTCTAAAACAACACCTTATCTTTGCCAAGGAGCATCCCCTGGATTCAGCAGCTCATCAGCATTGATTTCCATCAGCTCCTTCCCACAGCAAAAATGTCACCCCTTCCCTTTAGTGCCAGCACTATTTCCCTTCTCTCCTTGGGGTATTCCAACCCAAGGATTTCCAGTAAAGTCCCTGCATTAAGGGCTTTGTTGGAAATCACAAAGCTTCAGGAAAACACAGAGAGAGCAAACACTTGAGAGCAGTTCAAAGGATGGGTCAGACTGCTGGGATAAGCCTGAGGATCAGGATTTTAAGGGCAAAAACCAAGAGAGATGGAGAGGAGACTGGAAAGTGCAGTGAAGAAGAATGATGTGGGAGAGAAAAGGAGCCCTATACCAGGGAAATAACTTTCCTTTTGGAAAGAAGGAGTTTAGAAAAGAAATGAAGAGCATAACAAATCAGGAATCAAATCCATAAAGTAGAAGAACTGCAAAATGCAAAAGTTGTTTCTGAAAAATGCTCCTTCCCTAAAGGTGAAAGTTGTACTTCAGCATTATAAAAAGTTGGTTTAAGGACAAAAGTCAAATGCAGGTAAAAAAACCAGACATGCTAAGAATAACAGATGAAAACTAGAAATTAAAATGAGGAATCCTAAATGGATCTTGAACTCCAAGTAGCAGGGATACTCTGGTGAGGGCCAGCACTTTGTTCTCAGCCCACTGAGGTGCCATCCCTGCCTTCAGGGCAAGTCCACACTCCCTTTTCCTCACTTACAAATCTCTCAGGCCCTTCTGGGCCAGGTGTGAAGTGTTCACTCCATTCCAGCATCTGTGTGGAGGATCAAATCTGAATTCACCTGCCCATGAATGCCAATATTTAAGGGATAAGCCTCATGGCTGGCTTTCAATAGACAAGGAAATTGTGAATTCCCCTGGGAAATTACTCTGCCAAGAGAAAGGGATCCTGATTTTTGAGAGGCTGAACTACACCAGCCTTTAAAAATAAAAACCTAATGTTTTAAACCCAATTTTAGGAAATCCCTCTGCTCCATTTCTTCTGCACAATGTTGGTAACTCCCACATCTCCCTCCCTTCCCAAATCCACAGTTTCCCATCAGGCAGGTTGGGGTGGGAGAGGCTCAGGCTCAGTTTTTTGTTGAAAACAAAACTCCTGAGCTTCTGGAAAAGCCTGAGGTGTCTGCACAGCTGCCCAGTGCTGGTGACCTTCTTCTGACACCTCTTGTTAACTTAATGGGGAGGGAAATCAAACAAGTGGGATGATCTGGAGTGAACTGCCAGGCAGGGACCCAGCTGGGTGATTATGGCATAAAAAAAAAAAAAGGCAGGAATTGGTTTGGGCATGGGTTCAGCATCCTAAAAATGCACAGCAAAAGCTGTTTCAGGTGTTTTACTGATCATGGAGAGCTGAAGCAGCTGCTGGGCTACATTTGCAAACTGATCAAGGAATTCAAGAAGTTGATTTAACTGAATGTCAGAACATCCCAAATGAGAGGATTACCTTCAATCTACACTGGAAACCTCCACTTGGAGCTTCCTGACATTTGCAAAATCACACAAGATGAATATTCTCAGTGTATATTGATTTTTTTATTTCCCTTTTCATGAAGTAATGTGAAAAATTATCACCAGCTTGAGTGACCAGAAAATGAGAGAAGGAATATCTGTAAGTAGGAAAGAGCAGTTTGGAAATAAATCATCTCACACACACACACAAAAATCCCACAGGAGTCCTGGCACTTGAGTTCTGCACAGAACTGGTGCTCAGCAGAACAATTCCCAGTGCCTGGACACCAGAAAGGACCAACAGGAAAAGATGAAGACAAACAAAATAAAATAAAACAAAATAAACACAATAAAAACAGGGAACTCCTAGTTTTCCTTCCAGACAGGAATGTAAGATTAAAATAGCTTTAAAATCAGCTGTGACCCTCATTCAAATGAGATTTTTCTCCTTCACCCAGGAAAAGCTTTTTGGGCAGCAGGAATTGTCCCCAGCTCACCTCCACCAGCCCCAGCACCAAACAGCCACTCCAGAATTATATTTTTACTATTTTTGTCCCAGTCCAGAATTAAAATTTTTACCCCAATCCAGAACGACAACTTTTAGCATCATTCATTAATGACTTTTAAGTACTGCATTAAAATAAGCTACAAAATTTGACTTTTTAAGCAACATTTTTAACAAAATTATAGAAATGATAGTACCTATCTAATTTATTCTAGGATTTTAATCTGATTCTGCTAAAAACTCACCTGGAAAGGATGGGCTGACTGGATAATATTCTAATTCTACCAGAAAACACCACTTCTGTTTACTTTTAAACACCAGGTTTACACTTCTGAAATGTTCTGACAAAGAGATTCCTACTTCTATTCTTGAATATTTCGTGCCTGAAATACCCAAACACTGATCCAACCCTGTCTCCCACATTAACCCCCTTCCTCTCCAACACCAAGCAATGCCAAATGCAATTTCCTTCTGCATTAAAAGATGCAATTGCAATGAAATATCCTCATCCCAGGATATTTATAATATCAACCACAGGCATCCAGGCCCTGAGGGAATTATTTTTGTGTACATGAGGAAAAACAAGGGGAGCTGAAGGATTCTGGTACTTCTTGTAACTGCCAGAAAAAGTCCTCCAAATTACATGCATCACTTTTTTATTTACTCCATGGCATCATAAGCCCATATATTTACCCTTAAAAGATGAGTTATAAGATGAGTTATAAATGTACCATTGATTTCTTTTGACTTTTTTTTTTTGTAATATCATTACCTGTAAGTACTTCCTGAAGGTCACTGGATGCAAACTATGTTTACTATTAAATTTATAAGTTTGAGAGAAAAGCAATGAAATACATTTGCTCTTTTTTTCTTCCCCTTTTACCTTGCCCTTGTCAAAGTAATGGATAATTTCTTGATAGAGCTGATCTTTCAGCTGTCCTTGAGTAGCAGCTTGGTATCCATCCCGCTGGGTAAGATGTGCTGCACACGCTTCTTCTGACCACTAAATCACACAAAAAAAGGGGAAAAGTGAAAGCAAATCCAAAGCTGAGAGTTCTGAAGTGAAATAAAAGAGAGAGGCTTTATTTAAGGGAGTGGTACCACAGTTAATGCACCAACAAAGGGTTTTTTCACAGCTGTGCCCTTTGCTTCCTTGGGCACAAGGAGCATTTATTTGGATGCTGTAAGTGGAGGCTAATTACATCCATCAGCTGGACAGGAGCTTCTGGAGGTGGCTTCCCCTCCTCAGTGAGTTTGAAGACGTGACCTTGGCCTGCAGATGGGTTCAGCCCGCTGGGGACACAATGAACAATTCACTTTATGTGAGAGAAACCCTGGAGCCCACATCCATCAGCACAGAGGTGATGCCTCAGGTTCAGCTTTTCTGTTTTTCACATTCTGTGCTGCTTTAGTGGGTGGGTCTGGGATTTATATCAGGGAATGCTGAGCTCTCTGCAGAGAGCAGGGAGACAAAACAATTCCTGCTCCAGCTGGGCACCAAGGACAAATGATCCAAACCTCAGCCCAGCAGCACAAACCCCGTGGGCTGGAGAGAGAAAAACCAGCAGGGTGGGACTGCCTGGGCTGGAGCTGGAATGGGACAATGAACTCCAAGGTGCCAATGGAGCAGAGCTGATCCCAGGAGAGCCCCCGGGAGCGCTCGTGCATTTTGGGGCCATTTTGGGGCATTTGGGTGCAGCCCTGGCTGGGCTCTGGTGCTGCCCAAGGTGGATCCATGAGGAGATCCTTGAATAAATCCCTGCTTTGTTCTGTGACTCTGCCCAGCCTCTGCTCCAGCTCAGCCTGCACAAGGCATCATTGGGAAGGGCTGCAGGCAGGGAAATGAGATGGCTTCAACTCACTGAGGATCTCTGGAGGCAGGAAAAACATAATTAACTTTTTCCAGCCTGCCTGCAATTAGCAGCTCTGCCTCTTCCAGTAAATGCCTGATGGATCAAGGGAAAATATCAGTCATAGGAATCATGGAATGGTTTGGGTTGGAAGGGAGCTTGAAGCTCACCCCATCCCACTCCTGCCATGGCAGGGACACCTTCCACTCTCCCAGGCTGCTCCAAACCCCAATCTGGCCTTGGACACTTCCAGGGATCCAGGGGCAGCCACAGCTTCTCTGAGCAACTCCCAGATTAATTTCCAGAATTACTGCTACTTTACCTCCTATACATTATTAAGTTTCACCCAATCACTTCTTGTTTTGGCCAAAATGTTTGTGTTTGGGTTCTGCAGACACCTCTGACAGCTCAGTCCTGAACTCTCTTTCTGAGCAACAAAAGCCACCTGGAGCCTGCAGCATGGAATTTTTTTTCAGCATGCTAAGAGCTGCTATCTTTAGTTTTGTACACCTCAATTTTGAGAAAAAAGGTTTGAAAACACAACAAAAGTCTCTTTTCTTGAGTAAAGTTTCTTTTCTTGAGCGTACTTCATAAGCTTTCAGTAATTTGGCCTCTCTCCCTCCCCAGGCAGAGCCTTCTCGCAGATTTAAAGGTGAAATTCTCACACACTCTCAGTCTTGCCCTTGACGTGATCCCATTAAAATCAGCAGGATGAAATATCTGCCCGTGATGAGTGTCATTGAAAATCCTGTCCTGAGGCTTGACAGAAAAACTCAATTGCTCAGATACACCCCCAGTATTGCTGCTTCTCAGGCAGCACTGAACTCCTCCCTCCACCTGGGCTGCAGGAGCAGGGACTGAGGCAGAGATGGATACACTTTTATAATAAAATAATTCCGGCCTCTAATTAAATTATATTTACAAACAAACATCCACTCAGGGATGAAAACCTGTGACAAATCCTACACTGCCATCTACTATCGATTTGCATTAGAAGGAGAGAAAAATGGATGTTTCTTCCCATGGAGTTCTTGCACTGAATTCAAAGGAGCACACGAAGTGAGGCACTCACCTGCTCTCTGAACACACTCCCTAAGAACAGCCACTACTGGCTAAACTCTAACTTGAGGTCACTGGAAGAAAATTGTCTAGTCCAAGTCATGCCAGGTGAAGTCTGAGTGAGGTTTTATTCCATCATTTATTCAGGAACACAGCCCCATGGAAGGGAATGAATCCTTCCTCCTGTCTAGAAGGTTCATCCACGTGAAGTGGGCACAGTGCTCTGGCACTCCAGATGAATCTTTGAGATGTTTCCTTGTGTAATAACCCTCTAATGATTTTAAAATACAGTAAATACATTCCAGAGTGTCTAAATTTAAATTGCACATGTACACTCTGCATCATATTTAGTCTTTTTATGGCTTGGATGCAGTTTACTCAGCTCTGAAGTACGAATAATTCTCAGTGCATCCATCAGAAGGATCTCATTTAACACCTTCCCCTTTTCAACTTTTCAAAATAGATATTTGACGCTCACACTTTGCTGGGGATTGCTGAAATTAAAGCCAGGATTGCCAAGCACAGGTGGCTGCTGAGGATGAGCTCCATTTCCTGGATGAAGAGGGGCCCCATGAGCACAGCAGGGTGCAGTCCCACAATGCCAGGTGCCTTTGGGTGGGAAGGGACCTTAAAGCCCATCTGGCTCCAGCCCCTGCCGTGGGAAAGGAAACTTTCCCTGGAGCAGGAGGCTGCAATTCACTTGCCACAAGAATGGGCAGGAGATCAAGGGGAAAATGAAATTGTCATTTATCTGTCCCTGACCCTGTGCTCCTGGGGGAGGGTCGTGTCCTTGAGGGGAGTGGAAAGAGATCCAGCACTCCCTGGGGAAGACAGATTTCACTGCAGGTTGTGAAATGTGAGGAAGACAAACAGGACTAAATCAAACTCTTCCAAAACCTCTCATTCTTATCACACTGAGAATTTTACTTTTCCCATTAACTACTTTTCAAAATTAAAACATAAACCTAGGAATTCAGTGATGATTCAGTTGTATTAAATGTGATTTCACAACACAAGTGTCTGCTGGCAAGAGCAGCATCTTCCTAAGTGATAACCAGGAGAGCAAAGTGGGTACCTGCTCCCATATTTGTGGCATCAGCATGTAAAAAAGCTGCAAGTTACAGACAACACCTTCTCTCCAGAATGTTTTTAGGAGATTAATGCTTCTGAAATACAGCTTCACTCCATTTCTGGCTGGCAGTGCATAGTGTTAAACACCCAAATGCTTTATTTCAGGCACTTTCTGCAGGTAACATATTATTTGTGCATATTGCAGACTACACCAACCATTCCTTGAAGAGGAGCAATGTTGTTGTGCCTCTTCAAATGTGCTATAAACTGAGTAACACTGCATTACAATTATGTGCACCTTCTAAAGGCATGACCTTGGAAAGAAGGCCATTTGAATCTCTCTGCAATTTTCTGAAATCAGTTACAGACACCCAGGAGCACTCGAGCAGGGGCTCCAGCACTCCTTGCACAAAAGATCTGTGGAGAGCTCATTTACTAAAATCTCTGGTTAGAGGCTTTCACATATTGTACAGTCTGGATATCTGCAATTTGGACTTTGTGGTGCTGACTTGACCACATTCCCTTCACTCCAAGATCCACCTGTGCCATCCAGCGAAGAGCTGCTTTTCTCTGGGGATGAATTCCAAAAGAGAACCCAGCACAGAGCTGTTCATCAGCTTCAAGTGCAGAGTTGTGAGTGACAAACACCCCCCTGGCTGGCTGCTGCTGGCATTTCCCAGACTTGGGATGTGTTTTGGGGTTTACCTTGAGGAGCTTTGCGTGCAGGAGTAAGGTGTAGGCAGCCTCTGTGTAGTTGTCACACTCCTTGTGCAGGTCACACAGCTTGTACAGGTACCTGCCAGCAACAGAAACAATGGCTCTTAAAAAGAGTGGGTTTAAGATGTTATTCAGGCATTTATTTTGAAGATGACAAGGGTTCAAGTCTATCTTCAAACAAGTAAGTATTTGTGGGATTGGTTAAAGTTCCCATTTCAGTGTGCAGACAACATTTAGGACCATCTCCATTTCCACTGTGCTGGTTTTAAGGGACACTCAGGGAATCAAGGGATTATTGACTGAGTCCCATCTTTGACTGAACACCACAAGAATGACTTGTAGTGAGTAATAAATCCAATCAGATTTTGTGCAAGACAGAGCACTTTTAGTTCAGCTACGGGGACAGGAATAAGTTTCATTCTTTACCTTCAATATCATCACACCTCTGGCAGGGGATTCTCTTCATTTGTTTGATGATTATTACACTGACAGTTAAAAAAAATCTGTACAAAACTATTAAAATTTGTATTTTGAAAAAGCCAGTGAAAATCCTTTGAGGTCTGATCATCATTGTAAGTTTGTAAACACAAATTGGAGAGAATTTGGCTGAGGGTTTGACAGTGAGAGATAATTTATCTTTATAGAGATGCTGAACATGGCAGACCTAAATAATAAGAAATAACTTCATGTGTTTGTCCACAGTTATCAATCCTGACATTTCCTGTTCTTTTTGCAAACTTCTAAAAGATGAATTAAAACCATTTAAACAACAGGAAGAGAGTTGACAAGTGAAAACTCTTCTGAAAAGATAACAAGCACCTGAGAGTGAATCATGAGTCACATTTAGATACCTAAAATAGCAGTACAAACACAAACTTCATAATTTTAGCACAACAGTGTAAGGAATAGTCAGCCAAAGCACAAATGGGGGCTGTGAACCATGAGGTTTATAGAAAGCACAATATTTTGATGTTTACTTTGTATGAAAAGAGACTTTGAAAGCTTTAAGTTTAAAATAAGTATAAGTCAGGTATTATTTAACAGTTGTTTTTATTCCAAGTCTCATATTTTGTACGTCACTATAAAGCAACATCATTTCTTTGCTCAGCTTATTTGTTTTCTTCACCAGCAGAAGAATTCTGGCTCCTGAGTATTTCAGTGCTCATTGTAATGGAACTGAAGGACTTGGAGAAAGGGGACAGAGATAATCTGCTGACTTTCACTTCCAGCACTGTTCTTGGTGCAGATAAGCTGTTGAATTACTTCAGGTTCAGCTCAGGTGTGATTTTTCATCACTCCTCTCCTCCAGCCCCCAGGTGACTGCTTAATATGCACTTAATTTCCCCAATTACAGAGCCTGTGTCAGGCAGTTTGTCACCAGTCATGTTTACAAACCTTATGTACATCTCTTCCCTCTCGATCTCCTTGTAGAAATTCTGAAAAACAACATAATTTGGTTACAAAGTCTTTGATTTCACACTTTGGAATGTACACAGAACACGCTCCAAATTAAAAATTCATAATTGCGTAATATCAACCTCCAAACTGCAAAATGAAATTTGCCTCCAGTGATGGAACACAAGTTATTTAACTCAGAAAATCAAAGGCTGGGACGTTTCATGTTGCAATGTTTTAGGGTTTCTGTCTCATTGCAAAGGTTAAGAATTTGCAAGAACAATACTGCTAGAAATTTGCTGCTGGCATTTGTAAGTCACACATCATTAACCATTTTCAGCTGAAAATTTTCTAATACACAACAAACCTGAAATTTTTAAGCAACAGTTGTTTTATGGATTGAAAACTCCAAACCTTAGTCCAGCAAGACATCATCTGCTCTTGGATTCTAACAGTTCCCTTGGAAATACAAAGTTAGATTAGTGTTATTTATCTGGTTTCACACATTAGCATCACTCTCCTCTGAGTGCCTCCAGCCTTGAGATAAACTGGTTAACAGTACAAATGTTGTAAATGCAAAATATGATAACTGGAGGAGAGATTCAAGGCATTTCTGAATCTAATTTCAAGTTTGCCTCCAAAATTTAAAATATATCTAAGAAAACAAAAAACCAAGAAAGTCCTTCTTCACTGAATTAAATCTATTTCAATGGTAAACTAAAGAAGAGGCACTAAAAGAGCACAAACCCAGTACTAAAAGTGGGATAAATCCAACATAAAAGTGATCCCTTAGAAGAGAACTGGAATGCAAGACAGAATCCACATTTCAGAGAGGAATGATGGGTTATTCCAGGGGTATTTCAGTTAATATAACTGCTTATTAGTCTTGGGTTCAATTCAGAAACAAATTGCCAGGCCCACCACTGCCCCGTGTCCCCAAGTGCCACCTCCACACAGATTTTAAATCCCTTCAGGGATGGGGATTCCACCTGGGCAGCTCTGCCAGGTCTGGACAAACCTTTCCATGAGGAAATTTTCCCAAATATCCACCCTGAGCCCAGCCTGAGGCCGTTCCCTCTGCTCCTGTCCCTGTCCCTGTCCCAGAGCCCGACCCCCCGGCTGTCCCCTCCTGGCAGGAGCTGTGCAGAGCCACAAGGTCCCCCTGATCCCCCTTTGCTCCAGGCTGAGCCCCTTCCCAGCTCCCTCAGCCCCTCCTGGGGCTCCAGAGCTTTTCCCAACAGCACTGGCTTATGTGCAGATCAAACCCTCCCAGTTAAACTACCGTCAGTGCAGATAAATTTAATCCCAGGAAAAGCTCAGGATCAATAAAGTCCCAATTAGGAACCCTTTGAGACCTCACATGGGAATTGTGCTGACTTTCAGTGTGGGTCAGATTTTTGCAAAGGCATGAATTTCACTTCAGGTACCTGGAGAATGATGAAAAGGCTGAGTGGGGCCTGGAGGGAAAAGGGGAGTGTAAAATCAAGCTCAGGTTTGAAATCACGGCGACGGAAAATTCCGCCCCGCGCCGCATCCCGGGGATTCCAGCGGCTCCTGTGCCTGGTGTCTCACGGTGACAGAACCTGGCAGCAGCACATCACCCACAACATCCATCATCTGCAAATGCCTGACAAATTCAGCTGCCCAAAACCAGCATCAGGAGAAGCAGTTGGGAGACACCTGGAGAGAACAAACCCCCACGGGTTCCACGCCTCCCCCGCGGGGATGGTGAGAATTCCTGGCAGGAGGCTCCCGGTGCTCTCATGAAGGGAAGGAGAAACAACTTCACCTTCCCCAGGGAATTCTCCCAGCCTGACACCGTGTGTGGTGACTGTGCTGTGCTGTTTCCCATCCTGCTTGGAGACCTGGCAGGGTTTTCCAGCAGGGTTCTGCTCGGGAGGACGCCGTGACCTTTCTGCGAGCAGCCCAACAGCACTTGATGCATCACCAGCCTGTGACAGCTCTCCAAGTCCCTCCTCTTTGCCCATTTCCCAAATATCCTGATGCTTTCTGATGTGCAAAGAGAGGAAAAACAAACTAAAAATAAAGGCCCAATTTCAGGTTTGATGCCTTAATCTCCTCTGCTGCTCCAGTGGGCACCGTTTTGTTCGTGGCTGGGGAGAAGGGGCGGTGTAAAGGCTGCACTGCACGAGGCCAAGACTGCATTAGATGCAAAAAAAAAGCTAAAAACTACATAATATATATATATATAAAAACTGTGAACCATTTACTTTGCTCTTTCCTGAACAAAATCCATCAGCCAGACCACATAAATCACAAATACTGGCTGTGCAGCATGTATTTGAGCAAAATCAAAGCTTTGATGATGATATGGGGAGGAAAGCTTGGAATTCTCAGTGGCAAACAGTGGAAAAATTAAATTCAGTTCATGTTATTTTGGGGTCTCTGAAAGTTATCTTTCATGGGTGCTGATTTTTGAGTTGTAAAATCTCTTTTTCTAAATCTCCACCAAAGACCATGATCTATGTGAGTACAACTGAAACAATTATTGCTTCCATCTCCAGCCCAAATGGACCAAGATTTTTGTATGGTGGGTGGACTCTCCAAAATTTCAGGATCTAACAGGAGGAAATTTCCCATCAGTGAGGAAAACAAGCCAAGCTTTTCCTGCTGTGAATCAAATAACACCTTGAATTCCTCCAAATAATTTGAAAAAAGGGGCTGAGCAGAGAGCAGAATATAAAAGGGATTGCAAATCCATGGAAAATTTAGGAGTAAATGGCAGAGAACTCTAACATTCTGTATGTCAAGTGGTTTTCAGCAGAGAGTTGTTTATACATCAATTGTAAATGCCAAGGAACATGCCCTGTAACATTTCTCCTTAATTCTTCCTGTAGAAACAATTAAAGAAGGGATAATCCATGTTTTCACAGATTTGCCTTCACCAAAATAGGAGAAAAACAGGAAAAAACACTTAAGCATTCCAAATTTCCCCAAGAATCTCAACAGACACTCTGCTTGACACAGCCCTTTGTTAAAGATGCAGGATTCTGAGGGCAATGGGGGTTTGGGTGATTTAATGGTGATTTTGTAGTGATGTGATGGTGATTTTTGGGTGATGTTGTGATCATTTTGTGGGGATTTTTGGAGGTTTTCTGGCAGTTTTAAGGTGGGTCTTTGGGGGACGTGGTGCTGATTTTGTGGTGCTTTTTTGTGGCTTTGTGGTAGTTTTCTGGTGGTTTTAGGGTGATTATGTGGTGATTTTTGGTGCTTTTGTGGTGATTTTTTTGGGTGATTTTGTGGTGATTTTTTTTGGGGTGATTTTGTGGT
>QUSF01000019.1:11230944-11416725 GCA_003676055.1 Chloebia gouldiae | reverse complement strand
TTTTTTTGGGGTGATTTTGTGGTGATTGTTTGGGGTGATTTTGTGGTGATTGTTTTGGGGTGATTTTGTGGAGATTTCTTTTGGGTGATTTTGTGGTGATTTTTATTGAGTGATTTTGTGGTGATTTTTTGGGTGATTTAGTAGTGATTTTTTGGAGATTTTTTTGGGGTGATTTTGTAGTGATTTTTTGGGTGATTTTGTGGTGATTTTTTTTGAGTGATTTTATGGTGATTTTTTGGGTGATTTTGTAGTGATTTTTTTTGAGTGATTTTGTAGTGATTTTTTGGGTGATTTTGTGGTGATTTTGTGGTGATTTTTTTGGGTGATTTTGTGGTGATTTTTTTGGGTGGGTTTTTTGGGTAATTTTGTGGTGATTTTTGGGTGATTTTTAGTGATTTTGTGGTGATTTTTTTTGAGTGATTTTGTGGTGCTTTTTTGGGTGATTTTGTAGTGATTTTGTGGTGATTTTTTGGGGTGATTTTGTGGTGATCTTGTGGTGATTTGCGCAGCGGTTTTGTGGCGATTTTGCAGTGATTTGTGGTGATTTGTGGTGGTTCTGCAGTGGTTTCACAGGGAATTTGTGGCAGTTTTGTGGTGCTGTGGCAGTGATTTGGGATTTTGCTGCTCACCAGCACGTTGACCGTGCAGCTCATGCGGTTCTCCTTGTTCTCGTCGTGCATGATGGTCCTGTAGTCCAGCAGCCTCTCCATCAGCCTCACCACCAGCTTCACAAAGGTCTCCCCACTCTTGGCCAGGTATTTGTGCTTCCTGCAGTGCTCCAAGAGACTGAAAAACCAATTAAGTTCGCCTTGTTAATCGCAAGCAGAGAAAAACCTTGACTCAGGTGCAGTTTTAAATACTGCGCATCGTTAACAGATTTTAATTATTTCTGGGCTACAAAGTTCATTGTAGTCTAATTGCTCTCTCTCCTGACTTCCCCGTGACATAAATTTTGCTGCTGATCAACACTTACATTTTGTCAAATAACACTTTGTACTGCTCATCTCCACGGCCTCCTTCCACTTCGTGATCCAGTTTGGTGATGATCTCGTTTTCGAACTGTAATTAAACAAAGCAAGCGTAAATAATCAGCTGGCAAATATTTCACTTTATTACTGTAGCCTTGATGCCTCACAGATTGCTTGGGTGCCTCGGTGAGATGTTTAGCCCCTGGTTTAAAGCTTGATTGACTTTTAGAGTTTGCAGTCTCTGGTTTTTCAGACTCTCCATGATGTTCTCCTGCCCTACAAGGACTTCTTTGGTTAAAGGAATCATCGTTTGTGTGGTTAAATGAAGTGTAAATATTTGCATTATGGAAAACTAAAGAAAGAGATTAACGACAGGAATGGAGGGCAGGGAGAAAGGAGACAGAATGTCCTCAGCAGCAGAACTAAACACAAAAAATGCTGGGAGAGAGGAAAGGCAACACCTGAGGCTGGAGAACCCTGCTGGGTGCACCCCCAGCATCCCTGACACCCCTTTTCAGCACACAGACCCTGAGTGCAGGAAACAACCTGATCAAGCTGTTAATAAACCCTGCAGAAGGGAAGGGAGTAGTTGCAAACAACTCCAGAATAATTTTATTTGGGCAATATTAAAAGGATGCAAACTTAAGTGGCCAACAGAATATGTTTTAAATGCAAACTGGGTAATTCCCTGGATTTTCAATGATTACAGAGGGTTTTAGCTCTGCTAGGAATGGATGTGTTCTGTTAGTGGAGGAAAGCTCACTCCAGGCCTGCTGCTCTGCAATACATCAGTGAAGTCACCTAATTCCTAAATCTTCATTAAATAAGCACAGAGAGGCACAGGATTAAAGACCGAGATCTCAGCAGGAGAGGCTGGGCGAGCTGGGAGCCCCTGGCAGGGGAATGGGAGCCCAGTGCTCCCAGTGGGAGTTGGGTGACAGAACAGTTGTCACCAGGTTTTTTCACTGTCACTTGCTTAAGCCACCCCTAAGGATGGTGAGGAGAAGCAAAGGGCCCCTGCACAAGAACAAAGAGTACCAACATTTTGTAAATGTCAAGAGATGCACTTTGCATCTGCAGGTGGTATTAACAGCACATAATGACACACGGGGAAAGAATGGATTGCTTGGATCATAAAATATGCTGGGTTGGAAGGGACACACAGGGATCACTGAGTCCAGCCCTGGCCTTGCACAGACCCCCCAAAAATCCCACTGAGAGCATTGTCCAAAGGCTCCTGGAGCTCTGGCAGCCTCGGGGCCGTGCCCATTCCCTGGGGAGCCTGGGCAGTGCCAGCACCTCTGGGGAAGAACCTTTCCCTGAGATCCATCCTAAACTCCCCATGACACAGCTCCAGCTGTTCCCTCAGGTCCTGCCCCTGGTCACAGAGAATACAACGAATCCATTATTAAAATAATGACAGGAAGATGGGAAAAGGCAGGATAATGCAATCCATCCCCTCCCACATCCAAACATGCTCCCACAGTATAAGAGAGTTGAGTAAAAGACTGAAACAACACAATGATGAAACAGAGAAGTCACAAAAATCCTGTTCCCTAATGAGCCCAGAATAAAATTGACTTTCTAACCCAACGTGAAAAATGACACTTGCTGCCAGCCCCAGCCCTGCAGGTGATGTATTTTTTAGGAAGAGATTACTCAGAGAGAGAAGAGCAATTACATTTGTCATGCAGGATCTCCAGGATCTTCCCACTATCAGTTTCACTTAAACCTCTGTAAATCCATGCTTTGTTGGGCCATTTCCCCTAACAGCCTCTTGGGCTGAACAGAGCCAGACTTGTGGCATTTTGGGGGTTTTAAGGATTATTAACAATATCTTTGCTCTTCAGTCATTCCTGATATTTCTCATGGAGTCGCTGTGATGCTGATCATCTGAGCCAAATGAAGAAATGCTATTTAACATCAGTTAAAATTCCTTCTGTGGTCTTTCCACGGAGGAAGGTTTCAGCAATACCAGCTGAGGTTCGTTCCCCATGATGGGAGCAGGAATGTGACCCTGGAGCTGCACAAGCCAGTGGCTCTGGGACACTGCACCTGGCATGTGTTGATAAACTCCATTTTTCCTTTTCTCTCTTTTTTTTCCCTCCTAATGCACTGAGTTTTTATAAATGCATTAAATTTAATTTAATGCATAAATAAGCCTGCAATTATTGTGATGGGATTTAGTCTCAAATGAAGAAGTGCCAAATCTCCAGTGTTTCCATTACAGCCAGTGCCACTTGCTGAGGCTTGGGGGGAATATCTGCACCATCAGTGAGCCACACTCACATCCTCCTCTTGACACTGAAAGCTCCAGGGGTGATACCAGGAAGATTACAGGACATTTTTATCCACTTTTCCTCGCAGCTGATCAAGATCTCAGCTTCTCTTTAGGATGAGAGTTTGAACTTGAGCAAAGAGCACCTCCAGTGCTTCCTCTGCCTTAATCTCCCACCTGGAGCAAATAAATCAGGGTGAGCCATCTCGTGTCTACTCAACTGATCACTTCTTGGCTTGGGTTTACCTCAAGGAAGGCTGAATTTGTAGCACTGGCTGACAAGTTAATTTTGCTGTAGATGAGGAGACCTTCCAGCCCTCCAAGCTGCTATAAATTCATTTTGATGTGGGCTAATAATAATTTGCCATATAAAATTCAAGTGACAGATCAGGCCACCAGAAATTAGTCCTAACGCAGAAATGGCACCCAAGTACAGCAAAACTTTGCTCGGAGGTTTCTGTTAAAGTTGGTGGTTATTCCCAATGGTTTCATCCATTCTCTTTCCTATTTTTCCACAGCATTCCAGCTGGGAAACAGATCTGGAGCCATTCAAAATGATGGGATCATCTTGGATCATCTGCATTACCTTTCTCCCTTGCTTCTCTGGAGTGAGAATTACTGATATTTTCAAAAAGGCCAGCAACAAAGAAAAACTTACATTTACACTTCAACTGTAGGTAATTTAAAACTGTAGGTATTGAAACCAATCCTTTGTGGGGGATTAGTTATTTGGATTTGAATGTTCAGTGGGATCACAGGAACTGGGAGAGTCATTTACTTGTGTCCTGTCTGCAAATCCACAGCACAGGGAAAGGGAGCTTAACCCAGGGCTGAGAAGTGGCAAAAAAAAAAAACCTCATAAGGAATTATAGGTTCTGAAAGTCAAGGGAGATTCTGATAAACTAGGGGTAACTTCTGACTAGGGGGAATTAAATCCCTCTGAAATTCACCAATAATCAGCACGTGAAAATCAAATGCTGTGTGGCTGTTTGGTGATACTGAGATTTATTGTTAAATGGTAGAAATGGGCTCAACTCCAAACAAGCAGAACATGCTATCAGCAGTGACACAGGTCCAGAAAAGGTGAGTCAAAATTTAAGCCAAGAGTGGTGGTAGGAAATGAGGAATGAAGTCACAGCTGGGAGCAACAGGCACCGACACCAGGAGCTTTCCATGCTCCAAATTCCACATTCCAGCTGAGGGGTTGTTTCACCTGAAGCTTTCCCTTCCCTGCTAACCCGAGCAGGCCCTGAACTATCAAACCAATTCTCTTTATCACTCCTGTGGCTCTGACAAATTCCCTTTGATCCAGAGGCTCTGCTCCCCAAACAGGCCAAGGGAGAAGCCAAGGGGAGAAGGAGGAGTTTCCTTCCACAGGGAGGCTTCAGTCCCACACTGTTTTTAGGATGGGATTCCTGCTTTGAGGTACAAGCTACTTTGAATTCTTATAAAGGCTTCAAAGCACCTCCAGAGGGAGAGGACATAAAGGGCAACTCCAACTTTTAATTCAGTCAGCCTTAATACAGTTCTGTAAAGACAAAGGGTATTTATCTTGTTCTGTCTCTAAATACACTGGGAGAAGAAAAAAAAAACAACAAAACTCTTCTGTCTGTTCCTGGTTTTACCAGGCAAACCCAAATCCTCCTGAAATGAAAACCACCACAGGGAAAGCTGCCTGTTTATCACACAAACCATCACAGCATTGGGGGCCTGGAAGAAACTACAATTCCTCCCCCACAAATCATGAGGTTGATACATCTGCTGGAGAAGTGGAGCCAACTTAAACCCTCGTTGATGTGACTAATAAGGTTAGATAATTGGATTTCTGGCAGATTAGTTTAACAGCAGCCAACCATGCCATTTGGAAGTTCTCTCTGAAAGCAGTGCTGGACAAGGATAATTGGTACTTGCATATAAAGGATATAAAGCAGCACATTACATCGACCCATTAAGCATCAAAGCTTGCCTAGGTACTGGTAATATTTAAAAAAAATAGATTTTATCTATTTCTATAAGTTCAACACAAAAGAGACAAAAAAATGAGTGAGGAATCTACAGACCATGAAGCGCCACTTCAGTTCCTGAGGAAACCACAGAGCACCATCTTATGGAAGACTTTTTCAAGTTACACAAAGGGCAAGAAAGTGACTGGGAAAAACCAATTTACCAAGCTGAACATGAAAAAAAGTGTCCCCCTTCAATTGAGCTTAAATGTGTCCTGGACTGCATCAGCAAGAACGTGGTCAGAGCAGCAACAGGACTTCTGCACTTGTTGGACCACGGCTGGAATTCGTGTCTGGCTCTGATCCACCAGCTGACAGAGACCATGGCAAGCTGGAGATGGTCTAAAGGAGGGCCACCAGCATGGGCAGAGTGCTGCAGAACCTGCAGTGGTTCAAGGAATTGGGTTTGCTCAGCCCAGAGAAAATCCAGCTCAAACATTCCAATGCCTAAAAGGTGCTCAGAGATGAGAAACAGGCACAAGCTGACCCCAGGAAATTCCATCAGGAAATAAAAAGCAGAAAGTCTGAATCACAGAATCCTGGAATGGTTGGGGTTGGAAGGGAGTTTGTATCAGTCCAATGCCCTGCAACAGGCAAGGACACCTTCCAAAGGCCAGGATTAAACACTGGAATATCTCACCCAGAGAACTGCTCAAACAACCCTCACTGGAGATACTCCAAACTGAGCTTCAGGTGGTCCCACATAACCCAACCTAATGCCCAGATTAATTCCAGAGGTCCCATCCAGCCTACAGCTTCCTTCAACCCTCTGCTTTTCCCAAGCCTGTGACCTTCATTCCCCAAAGGCCAGCCTGAGATACTCAGCAAACTCAGAACTGCATGATCAATGGACAGATTGATTATTCCTTGTAGGATGTGGCTGGCTCCTCCAAACCCATGGAAAAGGGTTTTTTTTCCCTCTGCACCTGTCCTGTCAATGCTACATCCATAAAGAAGCTACACTGCCATAGAAAATATTATGTCAAGTACAACCCCAGACATCTCTGACTTGAGGACGAGGCGTTTTTCTTAAATGGCAAAAAAAACCTCCCTAAGTGAAATATTTAAGACATTCATTTATTAAAATCAGCCAACTATTCCACACAAAGCTGGTTTCCTTCTGTCAGGAAAATTGAAGGCCATAAATTTAGCTATAAAGTCACCCTCGGATTTTTCATGATCTATATAATTGTACAAATAAAAAATGACAAGCAACAAAAGAGAGCATCTGACAGGAAACTGTTTAAATGGCATCCCAGTGAGCATTTCAATCTTTACAGTAGCACTGGAGTCAAACATGAGAAAAAATGATTATGCAGTAATTGGATGAAGCCAAAACACAGTTCACAACCTCTCCACACACCATCCAGCACAAAACAAATCAAAGCAATAAAGCTGATGCCATTTCCCTTGCTTAAGTCTCTCCACGCAGATTTTCATTTACTCTGCCTACAGATTTATTAAGAGCTGCTTCTCCATAGCAGTTCACAAGGAAAGTATGGGAAAGGATAAGGTTTTTCATCCAAGAAAGAAAACTGCCAATAGAAAGGGAAAAAAGTAAACAACACATGTCAAATTTTATTGCAGAATTCACAAGGTCATATCCTGAACCGACAGAAATCTCACAGTGGGAAGGAGCTCCACTGGCTTAGTCCAAACCCTACCTGGCCTAACTTGTCTTAAACTCAATCCATGAGCAAAGTTTCAAGGGAAGCAATGTCAGATGAATGATATCAGGAAACTTTCTTTCACTCCACTTGTCTTTCAAAAGTTGAAGTTATGAGGAAAGATGGTGTGTGTGTATTCAAGGGCTCCCCTCAGCAGTTCAAATCAAATGGAATAAAAATGCTCCATTACTATTTGAGATTTTGCAGTGCCTGTAGAGCAAGAAGAAGCACAGATAGTGCTGGATTGCTTTTTTTCCTCTTCAAAATCCATAAAATGGTAAGGAAAATCAGAATTATAATAGAGTAGAGATGATAAATCCTTACAGGTTATGCTTTTGCCACATTATCAGGCTTCCTTTATGTCCAATTTATCTCGGGAGCAAACTCCTTGTGTGAGTCACGGTGACAATTTAAGACATCTGTCTTTGCTCCTGTGCCATAACCAAAGGTTTCATTTACTACATGCAAATCTCTCCTTCAATAACCACTTCAAACCAACAGATGAAAACGCCACAGCCCCTCAGGAGTTGTAGGAAATAAGCAAATCCGTAATTATATTATTCCTTAGAAAAATGAGAAATAACACAGCTCCTTATGTTCTGTCAAAGACCAGCCACATTTTCCTTGCTTTAAATGCCTGCAGCTCTCTGCTTACCCTCTGGAAGCTCCTGGTGGAGTGGAATTCACACTGCATCATGTCAAAGAAGATGGGGATCGTGGCCTTCCGCAGCTCCGTTTCTGGGATCAGTGTCATTTCCAGGATTGGCCCCACCATTTCTGGGATGAACTTGATTTTATGCTGGCCTTTAGGAGAAAAGATGCATTTCAGAGTGAACAACCCCTGGCTTTGATAGAAGATTTAAAAGCTGAATTAATATGCTTATGGAGCGTGTTTTAATACCTGGCTCGACTGAAATATTTATTATTCTAATTTATTTGATGATGATGATGATTACCACAATTATAATTATTATTAATAACAATTTCATTATCATTAAATTACTATTATTATTTATTTAATTAATAATAATGATTACCACAGGAGAGGAGGTATTGTCTAACTCCAAACCAAGAGGAGCTGTTGAATCAGTCGTCAAGCTGGGGCTCGCCACATTTCCCACTACATATTTTCACACCCAAATTTCCAGGTTTTATTTTAAAACACAATGTGTGGCTGGCAGGGAGGAAGGCTAAAAGGCACATCACTTGTATTAACTTATTTAGACTCCTGTGTGAACAAAATGTTCTCGGTGTCAGTCTATCAAAGTGTCACCACGAGTGCAGCCTAACAGAGCCTCGAGACATGAAAGCACAGCTCAGCCAGCCCACAATATGTCTCCTTTCCTCGGAGCTGAGCTGCCTGCAAAACCTGATTGCAGACTGAGCTTCCCAAGAGAAAGCTGCTCCTCCCCCCATCCCTGCTCTGCTCCACACAGGGAAGGGAAATCAAAGCTTAGCAGGAGAGTGGCACCTAATAAATATTGGAAAAAAACAGGTTACTGTTTGTATTATTGGCTAAAAGGATGCAGAGTGTGTGTGCTGCAAATTAGCTGGTGAATAAGTCCATGGAAAAATCCACAAGTGCCCTCTTAGGGATGTTTACAACCAGGTTCAAACACTGTTTCTATACCCAGTATCGTGCTTCAGACCAGATTCTTTGGATTCCAGTCCTCAGTTTCCTCCAGCCCTCAAACTCTTGCTTCCCACTGCAGTAACCAGTGGTACAGGACAGAAACTGATTTCAACTCATTTTTATTCCACTGCACTACACCACTGTGACAGTAACCAGTGAAGTCTTTAATTGGTAGTTTCACTTTGACCAGAACTAACATAAATCTCAACAAATGTAATCAAGAAAAATCCTTTACCACCAAAACACACTCCTTTTTTTAGCAGATATAATTTAAGTCCCTTGATTTGGCAAACTCCTGAATCCTATTAGCATTAGCAATCGGATCAGGGCAAATTAATACTCAAGGAAAATGGTGACTTTGGGTGCTGCTGCAGTGCTGGGGCTGCTCAGGAATATCAAGTGAGAGGCCCAAAGCTTTTCCCTCAGTCTCCTACAAGGATGATTACACTGGACCTGTCAGGTGACAGATTTCTTGTGTTATGCCTGAGGAGTGTCAGAGCCAACACTGCAGAAAACAAATAACGGTGACAAAGTTGTTCATCACATCATCGACTGAACTGCAGTTCCCCCTGTGCCACAGAGGGATTTCCACTGCCTCAGGCACAGGAATTCCCTCAGAAGAGGAATATCTTTGGAACTTGAGATGTGAAAAATCCACACAAGATTAGAATCTTCAATGAGGGGATGATCTGTTTGCAGCGCTCTGGGGGAAGCCCCTGAAGCAGGAGCCCTGCGTGACGCCTGTCCCACCATCGGTGGTGACACTGCTGTGACAATGTGATCCTGGGAGATGCTGGGCCACCAAAGAAAGCAAAGCAGGAAGGAAAACAATCCTCCAGGGCATCCATGCCCCAGCAAGGAATTCACCTTCTTCCTCCCTGCAGGGATGTGGGAACTCCCACACAGAGACTCCAAATGCGACAAGTCTGGGAGAACATCGAGGAGTCTCTTCTGAAAACCAACTCTGCTGCAGCTGCTTGAGGAACCATATGCAAAAAAAGCCCCCTTTGAACATGCAAAACCTTCCCCTTGCAGCACCTTGTGCCACAGGACGTGCTCACACAGCAGGAAGGGACCTCACCACAAACCAAGCCCAAGGTGCTCTCCTTGCTGGACAAAGTGTGATTCTCATTTTCCAAATTCCTCCCATTTCACTTTGGGCCACAAAACCCTGTGAGTAATTTGCCAGCAGCCTCCCCTGTGCCCTGGGCCGGCTGGGAACACGGCTGACTAATCCAAGAGGGTTATGTGCAATGACTTTATTTATGTAACACCCAAAGTTCAGGGCTATTTTTAACCCTGGCCTTCCCTCCCACGACAGCCAGGGCCCTGTCAAGACACCTTTGGTGACGTCAAGCGCTGGGAAGGGACGGTGGCACTCGCTGGAGGACACCAGCAACCATTCCCCTTCACCCTGAGGAGTTTGTCTTCTCCATCTCCCCCCAGCTGGCTCAGATGTCACCAACACCTCCAGGCTGCCTTTCCCTGGCCACCTTTCCCACCGGGATGTCACCTGAAATGTCACAACAATTCCTCTGCCACACAGCTGTGGGGGCACCAACCATCAAGCGCTGCCCCCTGTGCAGGACCTCCTGGCACAGCCTTGGGTTCTGTTTGCTAAACTGCATCACAAAACCCTTTCCAGCATCTCCAAGACAGGCCACGGCCTGTTTGATGCTTTTTCGATGCTTTAATGTCTCAGCAAGGTTTAAGAAGCCCCAGTTTCAACAAAACACTGACTCAAAGTAACACATTTTAAAGTTCAGGTTGTGGTATGGAAGGAAAAAAGCCTCTAAAATGCTGTTCTGCACTATAAATGTTCTTTCTTTATTTTTCCTGCTTATAAAAATAGGAAAGTGTGATTATTGAGGCCTCCCCTGCATCAGAAACAGGCAGCCAAGTGAAAACTTTAAGAATTCTTATTTTACTATTTAATTTCAGAAAAAAATTTATAATTTTAAATGCACATTATAGCTGGAGGACTGCCTTGCTCCCAGCTGGGGAATTTTAACTCAGCAGGCATCGTGTGTTAATCATGGTATTTAGAAACAAAATCTGGTAAGACAAAACACTCATTTTTGAGGCTTTTCTATACCCTTTAATCCATAAATCAAAAGTCAGGCTGGTTTGGTTTCATCACATCTCGTGCACAATAGCACAGAGATAAAAAAACCTGTGCCCAAGAACTCCAGAATTCCAGCCTTTCACTTCTGATTTGGTTTCTGAACATACACATGAATAATTTGATTAATGCAGTGCAGCTTCCAAGATAAAAGTGTCAGGCACCCCCTAGTTGATTCCCATGCAGTGAGGAGCTGGAATTCCCTCTTAATTGATGCTGTGACATAGATGAGATTGGTGAGGAGCCAGAAGTGAAACATGATCCATGAGTTTAACATGGACTCTGTGTGACAATGAAGATGAGGAAAATCAAGGTGCTGCTCAGGAGAAGCACAAAAGCTGCCTTGGACTGTGGTCCTGCCTCACATTTTCCTTTCTCTCCCAGTTTTCTTGGGAAGAGCAGCAATTTCCTCACTCCCTCCACGTGTGGGATTTTGGCATTAATGATCCCACTAATGGATCTTAGAGAATAACAGATATTTGAGTTTGAGGAGGTCACAGAGGTATCTTTCCTGGATAATCTCCATTTATAAAAAATCCATTAAAAATAAAAGGCTTTCATGACAGCACAGAAAGAAATATTGAAGGAAACACTACCCCTTGTGCCAATCGATTCCCAAAACTGCAGGGGAAATTATTATCCTTGTTAATGGTGAGAAACTGAACCCTGGAGCAACTAAATAACCTGTAAAGAGCAGCCAGTGACAGCAGCAGTAGTGAAAGGCACAAAGCACTCCACAAAGCCCAACCTGGATAAAACAAGTTAACACCAGCTGGATGGAAAAGTCTGTGTCAAACTTTCTACTTTCAGACCAGTAAATTCTGGGAAAAGTTTAAGAATCCGTAAGAATCCAAAGAGGCCAGAAATATTAGTGAGGAGAAAAGGTGGCTGAGGGAGCTGGGAAGGGGCTGGGGAACTCCTGAGGGAGCTGGGAAGGGGCTGGGGAACTCCTGAGGGAGCTGGGAAGGGGCTGGGGAACTCCTGAGGGAGCTGGGAAGGGGCTGGGGAACTCCTGAGGGGGCTGGGAAGGGGCTGGGGAACTCCTGAGGGGGCTGGGAAGGGGCTCAGCCTGGAGCAAAGGGGGATCAGGGGGACCTTGTGGCTCTGCACAGCTCCTGCCAGGAGGGGACAGCCGGGGGGTCGGGCTCTGGGACAGGGACAGGAGCAGAGGGAACGGCCTCAGGCTGGGCTCAGGGTGGATATTTGGGAAAATTCCTTCATGGAAAGGTTTGTCCAGGCTTGGCAGAGCTGCCCAGGTGGAGTCCCCATCCCTGAAGGGATTTAAAATCCATGTGGAGGTGGCACCTGGGGACACAGGGCAGTGGTGGCCCTGGCAGAGCTGGGCTGGACCTGACCTTTTCAGAGAATTCAGAGAATTCCCAGAATAACCAGGTTGGAAGAGACCCTCAAGATCATCGAGTCCAACCCAGCCCCAACATCCCAACTCAGCCCTGGCACCCAGAGCCACATCCAGGCTTTGTTAAACACACCCAGGGATGGGGACTCCACCACCTCCCCAGGCAGCCATGCCAGAACTTTATCACCTTTCTGTAAAAAACTTTCTCCTGATATCCAACCTGTATTTCCCTTGGCACAGCTTGAGGCTGTGACCTCTGGTTCTGTCAGTGCCTGGAGACAGAGCCCAGCCCCAGCTGAGCACAGGCACCTTCCAGGAGCTGTGGGGAGTGACAAGGTCACCTCTGTGTTGTAAATGCAGGTGAACCCAGTGGGCAGAAATGCTGATGTCTGACTCCAGTTCAGTTTATTATAACTATATATAATATATTAATATACTATTTAAAGGAGATACTAAAAGTACAAACCTACTTTTTCTAACTACCATATCAAACTCACAACTCGTGACCCTCTCTGAGAGCCCAGCCCCAGGTGGGTTGGATTGGCCATCAGGCTCAAACAATCCTCACCAGAATCCAATCAAGCAATCACCCCAGGGAAACAATTCTCCAAACACATTCCACATGGGAAAAACAAGGAGCAGAAATGGAAATTGTTTTCTCTTTCTTTCCTCTGTGCTCCTCTATGAAAAAATGCTGAGAGAGAAGGATTTGCCTTCCACACCCCTGAGTCTCCTTTTCTCCAGGCTGAGCACCCCCAGCTCCCTCAGGGGTTCCTCACAGGGTTTGTGCTCCCAGCCCCTCTCCAGCCTCGCTGCCTCCTCTGGACACATTCCAGTGTCTCCATGTCCTTCCCAAACTGAGGGGCCAGAACTGGACACAGCACTCGAGGTGTGCCCTCAAACCTTACCAATTACCAACCTTCCCAACCTTCCCAATTCCATGACTCCACGACTGTGGGCCTGGAAGAGGGATGGATTTGGCTAATTACTCAGCCAGAGGCTGCCAGCAGCCCACGCTGGGTGATGCAGCAGCAGGCACGACACTGATTTTATTACCTGCCTGTCAAGTCACATCTCAGCCACGCACTAAGCTCTAATCTGTTCTCCAGACACTTAATTCACCCAAGATGCTTCTAATAAAAGTGAACTCAGCTGCTCTCTGAAGCCTTTTCTCATCATTCCAGTAGATAGGATGCAAATTCTGTGATATCAAATACTTATGAACCCTTGGCACTCTCTTCTCTTAGAAATGCTGGGGTTTTTCAACTCCCAGCAACAACAGCTCAGCCAGAGATAGAAGTGAAGTGGCAAACGCTTTATTTCTGATCATTTAAGGAAGTTTTGATAAAACTCAGAAGAGCTGAAGTGTCTGTGCTGCTAAGCTCAGGAAAATGAAATCTGGCAGACGAGTACACTGAGGTCACAGTAAATACTCAGTTTCTCATGAAATTCAATCTCTGTACAGGCAAATTATACCCAGGGAGCAGCCCAGGCTGGAGAGAGGCAGAGCTGCCTCATTTACCTACGAGCTCCAGGGAGCTCCAACTTCCCAGGCCTTCCTGGGTCACTGATGCTGCCAGACAAGGCTGAAAAGCAGAGTTTAAGCAGAATTTCCAGGCTGAGGTACTGAGAACCCTTGGCCACATCCATTTTGCTACAGCCCCAGGTACTGTGTCCTCAAGTGAGTAAATATAAATATGTGTGTATATAGATATTTTTAAGGGGAAAAAGGCCCCATTGAATGGGTATCACCATAACAATGGCTCTGTGTTCAGAAGAGGCTGAAGCCCACAAAAAACACGAGACACATAAATATTAAAATGAATGATGTGCCTTCCCAGATTGTGAATTAAATGTGCAGAGGTGACTTGATTTCTTAAATCACCTGATTTTTAAAAGTTCTCTGCAGGCATACTTTTGTTTCCAGAGAAAGTAAATTCATTTTGAGAATCCTGGAATGGTTGGAAGGGACATCAAAGAACCATCTCATTCCATGGGCAGGGACACCTTCCATAGGGTGATTCCTCCAAGGCCCATCCAACCTAGCATTGAATTTTTCCAGGAATATCCCTCTAAATTGTTTTTTGGGAACACTGAAGGATACATGCTTGGGATACTTACCCAGGTTGTACCACATGTCCCTGATCTCAAACCCAATCTGCCTTCTCATGTCCCCGTACCTTGAAAAGGGAAACAAAACCAGCATTAAAACAAAATAAATCTAAGACTTACAAGCAGATAAATCTCATTTGCAAATCAGATTCACAGCCTTCAAAAAGGGAAGAAATTCCAGAACAGGTTCTCAAACTGGACTCACACTACTGAGATTACCTGGCTACCCCCATCAGCTCAGCAATGCTTCTGTCAACACCAAAATTTGGGGAAAAAACGTTTCCAGCCTCAACAATTCCAACATTCCATGGTCCCAGGCAGAGCTGGGAGCCCACCCCCACTAAAGCTGGTGGCACCAACACCTCCCATCTCCATCAGGGTCGTTTTCAACTCCCCCCCTCTCCACAGGAGAGCTTTAATGCGTGGGAATCATCCCAATGCCTTCATTAATGATGGGATCAGAACCCTGATGAGCCCCAAGGATGCACTTGAACATGGAATATTTGCAAATTAAAGATTGTTACTTAAATATCAGGATGAGCCAAACTATAATAACTGGCAAATTGTAGGATTTCTGGGGGATAACAGTGAGACACCCAGTCATTAATATGGATTAAAGAGAATCTTCTGCATCATTAAGAATCTGCTATTATCTAATGCTTAAATGCAGTGTTTAGCAAAACCTACAAATTACAATAATTAAATTTTAATTATTAAATATTTGATGTTTTAATTGAAATATGTACTTAAAAAGATGGGTGAGTGTGATATTGAATTAACTGATTAATTATATCCCTTTTGACACAGAAGTGTCTTCACACAGCAATGAAAGTGCCTCCAGACCAGGCATTTATTGAATCTCAAATGTATTGTCTTGATTCCTGCCTCCAAAACCTGATTAAACTGAAAATAACAATTTGCAAATTCATTATAAACAAAGATTTACAATTTTGCAAACTTTATTAAGCAACCACTTCAAATTACTTAATCTATTTAGTTATATTAGCAGTGAGAAATGCCTGTTGATTCCTTGAATTCCTTCAGTGAGATAAACTGCTCTGTTTATTATAAAAATCACTCCAAGAAAATGTGTGCCTCTGGTTCCCATCCTGACAAACAGGAATTATCAGTCCACAAATGTATTTGACAGTAATTTCCAGCTCAGCTTTTGGCTCTTTTTTCAGGTCAGGAGTCTGAGATGAACTAAAATACACTCGTAGGTGTTCATTAACACTGGGCAGAGAGAGCAAAAGGATTCTAAATTTAATTAAATAAAATTTACCTGCAACACCATCTCAATTCCCTAAATAAAATAAACCTGCCTTTACAATACCAGCTCAATTTTCATAAATAAAATAATACACCTGGCTCTGCAACACCAATTTCCTTAAAAACCTTTATCTATAATGTTATTTATGGAATTTATACCACAAGACCCAAACCCTGAGCTCTGCTTGACACCACTTTTCCACTGAACTTGTAAATATTCCTGTTTCATCAAGGAAGCCCCACGAGTCCCAGGTAGAGCAGATCCTAAAGTGCTTTAAAATTCTCTTTCAAGGCTCAGGCAGAGCACAGCTTCCAAAGGAAACACCTCAAAACTCAAGTGTTGTTTGCAGGGCAAAACTTGGCTCCCGTAAAAAGGGATGGGATGTGGAGCCCTTCCTGAATTTTCTGGTCAAAAACCCAAAGGCCACACGAGCAAAAAGCCTTTAAAACCAAGTCACTGCAGCAGTGATGAACTGTCCCTGCTCCCCCTGGGATTTCTCTTATAATAACAGACAGAAATGCCTGGATTGGGAAGGTGAACGGCTACAAAATGCATTTTCTTTCTCTACATAGACACATTTTATTTATTGCACACACCAGCAGGCTGAGCTGTGCTTGCTCAGGGAATCACAGCTTGGGAATTCCCCATTTTTGTGACCTCGCTGGCTTTGGGAACACCTGGCTTTTCCAGCTGCTCTTCCCAAACAGAAAAAGAATCCACATACTCTGCCTGAAATCACAACACTGGCTCTTTTCAGAGCTTGGTGTTTAGTTAAGTAATAATAAGGTCACTACTGTGGAGCCCCAATAAAAGACAGGAGAAATATCAACAGCACAAGGGGAAAACGACCTCAAGTTGTGCCAGGAGTGGTTAAATGGAGAGTTGGGAAAAATTCCTCACTCAGAGGGTGGTCAGGCATTGGATTTGGTTGTTCAGGTGGAGTTTCCATCTCTGGAGGGATTTAAAAACTGCAAAGATGTGGCACTGTGGACCTGGGGCAGAGGTGGACTCCATGACCTTAGAGGTCCTTTCCACCCTTAATCACTCTGTTTAAACAGGATCTTCATGCTCCATTCTCATTTCCAGGCTTTTTTTCCACTTTTGACAGCTTTCCTTTGCTGTGGGATTCTGACTGGCAGCGGGGTGGTTGGAGGCAGGGAATGTGATCCCACAGAGGGAGGAAATGGCTGCACCTATCCCAACCCATCCTTCAGGGATAGCCCAGTGCAAACAGCTGGAGCCACCAAAATTCCCTCTCAACAAAGGGATGAACAATAAAAAGCAGACATAAATGAGAGTAGAAGAAGCACAGAGCTGAAGTGCTTTCAAAATGCAGTTTTACAACAGGCTAACATGAGAATCTTGACTTTCTGAGCATCCTGCAGCAGCAAACACTGAATTCATCCCTAATGAATGGTGAAATTCAGATCTCCATGCCAGGGCAGAAACACACACAACACTTGATTCATGTTTTTCAACCCAACCTTTCATTATCCCCTGATTGCATCTCAATTTGAATAGATTTAGCAAAGAAATTAAACTGAAATTATGGCAATAGACCTCGGGTTCTTGGCCATGATTTAGATGACGAGCAGGACTTACTTGTTAAGGATTTTTGCTCTTTTAGCACTTGAAAAATTCTCCAGTTGCAAAGATTCTTGTGTGAGAAAAGCAACAGCCAGGTGGAAATAGTTGTTCCAGAGCTGAAAGCCCCCAAAACGACAAGAAGAGATTCCATTAATTCTCTGAAATGTTTCTCTACACACCTACAAAACAACTTAAAAGTCTCTGAATTATGCTCATAAATATTTAAAGGAGAGAAGAACAGACACCACAGAGATGGTGTTTCTTGATAAATTCTTAATACAGCTCCTCGTTGCCTTTATGTTTCCAACAAATATTTCCCAGCTAAAACCCCAATTCTTTGTGTTTGATGATTCAGGCAGAATCCCAACCCAAACCCTGCTGTGATTCTGTGACAAGACCCACAAGTCAGGGATGGATCACAACACCTGCTGAGCCTGGAATGATTTAACTGGGATAACTGGGGTTCACAACCATGAGTGAGCCACGAATAAACCCACCAAAACTCCACAGGGCAGAAATTTATTGCATTCATGTCATTTATGCCATTAAAACCGGGAGTTTTTTCTTACCTGTAACTCAAAGTTGGCTTGATCAAGGAATTTTTTGTTTAGCATATCTGCATACTGATTAATTGCTCGCAGGAAGACTCTGAAAGATCAAGAGAAAATTACATAATTACACACTTCTGGGGTACCTTTGTATATTTGGCATCCCAATTAGACACAAAATCTGAGTCTGTCTGGAAAGTGAAATTTGAGGCTGATACTTGAAAAGCAGTGTGATCTCACCACTGGTAAGTGTACAGAATTCTATGCAGATGTTCTCCAAATTAATCAAGTAAATTAGCATATGCAGAAACAGAGGGAGTATTTGGGATAAAATCACTTGTCTTTAAAATATCTTTTCATAATCAAGAGATCATTAAAAATTCAGTTTATTAGCACTATATAGACATACATTTTTAAAGTTTAAAGTGTTGTGTCAAGCCAGACCTGCAACTGGTTGTATTTTAACTTTAAGGTCAAGAAAAACACCTTTTTAAACACATGAGGCAAAAAAAACTTCACTTATGGCACAACAGAAATGCTGGTGAAGGACAGTCTTTAAAACATTGTTCACTGCTCTACTTCCCAAATGCTAATTCAGTACCCACTGTAGTTTATGGAGGTTCCAAAACACCTCTTAAATTGCAAAAGGAGTTGGCCTGACAGGCTTGAAAGAGAAAACCAAATGGCACAGGAGAAGTAGGGCACTACATATTCATGGTGCTGAAAAAGAAACTGATTATTCCTTGGTAGCCTGATCTCCATTTCCAAAACAAACACGAGATTCCCCCTGCAAACTCCAAATTTATGCTGTGCAGCTGCCAGCTAATGCCCAGACAAATGAGCTGCTCTTTGGGGCAGGCTGAGGGAAAGATTTGTGTCTCCTCAGAGTCCCCAGAAATGATGAAAACCCCTCCTGACATGTTCTGGGTTTGTTTTTTTCCCCACCCCAAAACCAATCTTGAAAAAGAAAGTTCACTACTGCCAATAAAAAAAAATGTGATTCTCTTTCAGGCTGGCAAAAAAAAAAAAAAAAGGCAGAATTATTTAAAACAAACCAGCTAGAAAGTGTTTGTACTGAATTTAAGATAGTTAGAATTTCTCCTGAAAAGAAAAATTAATATTTAGCTGCAAGTTTGCTATCCAAGAGAAAAGAAGTCTCCAGATTACCCAACATGATGGAAACAGACATTATTTATAAATAGTTATATATTTATATATGGGCAATATGTTGCCAAGCAATTATTTATGAACATATTGATATATTTATATAAATATATCAATATATACAAACATTCATAAATATATAAATATGTACATAAATTCATCAGGATGCTAAGAGAGTTTATTTATATATCAAAATAAATCAATAAAAGGAAAAATTTTGGATATATCTACAGTATAAAGTCAGTTCATCCCCATGTCAGAATTAGGGAGGAGAAAGAAAGGATCTAAATGGGAAAATTAAAATTAAATTTAGAAAGGGAAATAGAAACCTAATTAAAATATGGAAGTATTTTAAAGATATAAGCAAATATACTTAAAAATCAAGTACATACATATACACAGGTGTGTTTTATAATATTATTCTTTGTAATGAAGATGATGAAGTTATCTCTGGATTTGCACCCAGCACAGCCAAGGAGCAATTTCAGCACTTCAGCTCCTTGTCACTGTCTTTGTCAGGGTTTTGGGCAAGCACTTCATTAAGAGATTTTATAAATGAGCTGAATCCAGCACACAAATGAACACGCTGCACTGCTCCAAAATATATGGATTTGAGCCCTGAGATTCAATTACTGAGCTGCAGCACAGGGTGAGATTGAAATCGAGGTGATCTGTGTGATCAGACACTCACCAGTTCCATCCTCTCCTCAGCCCTGCTTCACTCCGTGCTTCTGAAAGCTGATCATAACAAATTCTGTAAATCTTCCCCCAAAATGAACAACTGGATGTGGTGCAGGGGCCATCCCAGGCTGCTTCCTCATGGACATAAAAGTGGATCTAACTCAGGCAGGATTGTGCCTCCAGCTCAACGATGCTGCCTTGAGACATCACTGCAATGTATTCAACCTGCTCCATCTAAATAAGCCTTGCCACAATCTTGTTACTTCATATACCATTATTTTTCTTTAAATTCTAACTCTCATTTGTCCCTTACATTAATTCCAGGGAATACCAACCAAGAATAAATAATACAAATTCTGCTGTATTTGCCACTGGAAAAGGAGCAGAGCACAGAACATGTGTTCAGCTGGAGCTGGAATTAAACAACCCCTGGGCATCAGGGGGGTTTAGGAAGCCAGGAAATTCCTCCAATTTTCAATAAAGGAACATCCCAAAGAAGAGATGGAGAGACTTAATGTTGATTTTTGAATTACTTAAATCCCAATTTCTTTTTTTTTTTTTTTAATTTGATTTGATCAATCTTTCTGTAACTGGATAAAACACTTCCTACATAGGTCAGTGGAGAAATCCCAGTGACAGTCAACAGAACATCATCATCATTATTATTACTTCTACTACTACTACCCCTACTCCCACTACTACAATTATAATCACAGTCTATTTTAATTTGCAAATCAAATGTCATGGCAAACCTCACAGCACTTTGCAGGGTATTTCAGCACCTCCAGTGCCAAGAGCAAAATTAAGATGTGTTTTATCTAATGAAGTTAATCTTAAAAATACATTTATTCAAATACTGGCAAGAAGAAGTAGCAAGTTTAGCAAGTTGCAAGATCACTACTCTGAAGAAAGAATTTCCATAGTAAAAAATCACGTTGGATGAATTCTTGGCTGTAACCTGGGCAATGCTTTGTTATCACTTGGGAAGTTGCTGCAACTCATGAATATAAAAACAGTTCAGGTTTATGCCCAAATAAAAATTGAAAGCGGAAGCTGAAATATTTTATCATTCCAGGTGTTAGTTAAATCCTCCTCCTCCAAAGCAGGTCTTGACAATTTTCAGTAACTTCACTGTCAAAAGTTGGAGAAAATAGAAAATGAAGTGGCTCTTCAGAATAAGTGGAATTAACCCAAAAACAACAGTTCTGTACTGAAGAAGGAATTGGCTGCTGGAACACTCTCAAGGATAAAAGGTGGACTTGGACATCACTGGGCCAAAGGATAAATAATCAAAACTCTCAGCTGGAGAGCATCCCTTGCACTTCCAGCTCTTATCTCACTGTAATTAATAACCAAGATTGGCTCCCAGTTGTGTGTGCATATAAAGAAGTGCTCCTCTTGAAATTCAGTTTCAATGAACAAAAGAATTTATTATCCATGTCAGGAAGAGCCACAGAAGTTAAACTTTGAAAAAGGGAGAAGTTCAGAGCCTGGAACACAACACAATGGACTCTGCTGCCATGTAAGACAAAAAAAAACTAATCCAAATGTATTGGGAAAGATTTGTGAGACAAAAGACTTTATCAACCCAATTAAAAGCAGGAAATTAACATTCTCTATGATGTGATTGGAATAGAAGGAATATGATTACAGAAGGAAGTCACTTCAGGAAATGTGGAAGAAAAAAGGGCATAAAAATCCACTAAAGAACAAAATCAACAGCCTGGGCAGAGGCGCTTTTTGTGTGAGGTCTGGGGAAGGAGGGATGGGGATGGCTCCAAAAGCATCCAAAGATTTCTGTTATCTCTTCTGCTGTAGTTTAATCCTCTGAGGCAGGGACTGTCCTCTAATTCTGTCTTTAGAGACCTTCCCCAGAGCAAAATCAGAATAATTTTGGTTGGAAGAGACCTTAAATTCCATCAATTCCCACCCTGCCATGGCAGGGACACCTCCCACTGTCCCAGCTGCTCCAGCCCCAGTGTCCAGCCTGGCCTTGGGCACTGCCAGGGATCCAGGGGCAGCCCCAGCTGCTCTGGGCACCTGTGCCAGGACTGCCCACCCTGCCAGGGAATGATTCCTTCCCAATATCCCATCAAAATCCACCCACTTTCAGCTTAAAGCCATTTCC
This sequence comes from Chloebia gouldiae, assembly GCA_003676055.1. Lineage (NCBI taxonomy): Eukaryota > Metazoa > Chordata > Aves > Passeriformes > Passeridae > Chloebia > Chloebia gouldiae. The sequence goes on along the minus strand of QUSF01000019.1, from coordinate 11,395,207 downwards.
CCTTTTTCCTCCCCATCCAGGCCCTTGTTCCAAGTCTCTCTCCAGCATGCCCCAAGAGAGGCTTTACGGTGTCCCCAAAACCTTTTCTCTGTCACCAGGATTTTTTGGCATTTGATGCCTGTTTTTGCATTTCCTGATCAGAGCTGTATCAGCTCTCCATGATCCAGCAGGAGCAGTGAATTGCTGACCACCTTTTGAACGTGACATAAAAGTATGGCTCTTTTACAAGGGAGCTCGGAGGGAAGCCAGGAAAATGGAGATGGAGGAAACCATGGCAGAGGTCAACATTAGGAAATACAGGCCATAAAAAGCAGAAATTCTCAAAAAACCAAACCAAAAATCCAGGTGAGCAAATCTCAGTGACCTGCTTGGGTGTATTCACCTTGCCCTGCCTTAGGCAGTTCTCATTTCTCCAGTAACTTCTCCACTTCATGGCTCTCCCTCCAGAGTTCATCCATCCAGGAATGTGCTGCTGGTTCCTGAACTGACTTCAATTTCAGCTCCTGACTCCTGGGAATGTTTCCTGTTATTGATTATTATTCCCTTCCACTGGGCCCAGAGGTGCTTAATTGGTTTGTGGACGCAGAGATTGCTTCAGCAAACAGAGCAAAAATTAATGGTTGGATTCTGTAGTTCTCCAAAAGGTCCTTTTTTTCCCTCCAAACAACCTCACTGCCTCCAGGAGGTGGGAACATACATCAAACCCTGACTTCCAGTGGCAATTGTAAATGAAGGAGGGACAGAGGGATTCAATTTATAAATGGAACAGGAGTCACTGTGCCAAACAACTCATTTTTTTAGCCCTTTCTCAGGTTCAGTCACTTTTTATTCTGCCCTTCTCCCTCCTAATTAGTCAAGTGACCTGATTTGTTCATGTTTAAAAACATTCTGTGCCCCCTTTTCTCTCACTCCGTTCTAACATTGTTGGAAAGTACTTGCAGGAGCTCCAGGAGCTGAGGAAAGCTGGGTACAGCACCCATCCAACTGCCTCTGCAGAAACACTGCTCTGGAGGAATAATCCAAAGAGAAATACTTAAAAAGTGAAAATATTTTTACAGCCTATGCCATTTGGCACGTGAGTTACTTAGCTCCAGTACCCAAGGACATGGATTTCTACTATGAGTGTTTATGCAAAATACTTCTGACAGAAAAAGAAACAATACAAACTAGGAATGTCCTCCCCACTATTTTTCCTTAAGCAAACATCATAAAAAAGAAAGAAAAAGAATGAGAAAGTGACTTCCTTAATGGCAGAATGATTATCTAAATAAGAATACACAGATATAGCTTAAAATAATTTCGGCTTAGGTGATAATTTGATAAAAGAGAAGGAATCTGGAGTGAGGTTCTAAAAAGCACTATTATGATGTTATTTCAGTTAATTTAGATGGAAGGATAATGAATGCTTTATTGCAGCTGATCAGTCTTCCACATCATCATGCTCCCCATGCCTGAGCTCTGCTTCTCTGGGAGACAAATTCCGTGTGTTTATGGGAGCCAGAGTTCTCTTCTCTTGTCAGGCTGAGTGAGAAACAACAGCCCCAGACCTGGAAATCCCAGAGCACAACCCAAAGCCCAGCCAAGGTTTAGGAAGGCACAAACAGCCCAGCAAAGCCTTCTCTGAGCACCCCTCCCCTCAAAACCCTCCACCCCTTTTGCAAAAAGCATTATTTTAAACAGCTTTTTTCTTACTTATTCATTAAAAAAATAAATTTTCCCTTGTATTCAACCTAAATCTCTGCTGGTGCCATCTGGGGCCGTTCCCTCTGCTCCTGTCCCTGTTCCTGTCCCAGAGCCCGACCCCCCGGCTGTCCCCTCCTGGCAGGAGCTGTGCAGAGCCACAAGGTCCCCCTGATCCCCCTTTGCTCCAGGCTGAGCCCCTTCCCAGCCCCCTCAGGAGTTCCCCAGCCCCTTCCCAGCCCCCTCAGGAGTTCCCCAGCCCCTTCCCAGCCCCCTCAGGAGTTCCCCAGCCCCTTCCCAGCTCCATTCCCTGCCCTGGACATGCTCCAGCCCCTCCATGTTTGTCTGGTTGAAAAAGGTCCAAAACTGCCCCCAAAATTTGAGGTGCCTCACCAGTGTCTCATCATAAGAGACTCAAAGTCATTTCAATGGCTCAGCCTGGAGTTTTCTCCTTTCCCAAATTTTATCTCTTTTCTTTTCCTCTTCACCTGCCTTCGCACCTCCAGGCCTACCAGCTGCCCACCCCAAATGAATTAATTTAATTTAACACTTCTTTCTATTTACACATCCCTGCCCAACCCACTTCTTCCCCTTCAAGAACATTTTAAAAGTGTTTAAAAGATTCATTGCAACATCCTCTAGTTCAGCAGGCTAAAGAGCAGTCAAAACTTAAAAAAAAAAAAAACCTCAAAACCTAAATCCTTGATCATTTGCTGCCTTTTGAATTACAATTCCTGGGCTGAGGATGATAATAGCAGAGAGTAATCCCAAAGAAGACTTGCTACTAAATACCTACATTAGCATAATCTCCTCATAATGCCTGCTCCACAGCAGCACAGGTGCTCCATGTCACTTTATTAACCTATTTTCTAACAAATATTTCAGCCCCAGCTTTAGCACATTATCTCTAATCACTGATAGCTCTCCCCTCATTTGTATTCCGGGCCTGGTGCCCTCTAAAACAAAGGGGACAGATGAATGAAAAATAACTGAGTTACAAAATGCTGAAGGACAAACTTGTGGGCTGACTCCCAACAACCAAGAGGCACAATGGGTTCTTTTTCCAAGGGTTTGAGCCTCTCCAAGGGCTGGGATCTGCTTGATATCCATGGATCTGACTGCCCTCACTCTCCTCCTGCCTTGACTATGTGTCTGAGGTCTCAGCTGTGTTTTTGGATGATTTTGAGCACAGAAAAGAAGAGGCTTTAGCCTTCTGTCCTCTTTCCCAAAGCAACTTTGCCTCCTGGAATTTGATCCCCGTGGACAGAACTGTCCGTACTCAATTTCAGCACCTGGAGAATTTTATGGCAGAGCAGTAAAAGCTTGGAAATTACGTTTTCTAATGGAAATGCTAGCAGATAATTTAATTTAGGAGGTTTTAGCTAAGGCTACAATGCTGGCAAAGTAGCATCTCTTGCAAGTGGACAGCATTACTATTGCTCTACTCAGAAGTTATTATTCTAAAGGAGGCAGACTTGCTGAATTCCAAGAGGCTTTCTATTGTGGCAGCTGGCAAAAACTCCCAGCAGAGCTTGTAATTTCAAACAAATGTAATTTGTTGGAGTGCTGCTGGAAGGGATCTGTGCCATCAGGTGAGTTATTAAACAAGCATTTCATTGTAGCGCAGTGCTCAATAAAATGCAGAAAGCTTTTGCTAGGAACAGAAATCTTCACCTTCCACTCTGCAAGGATCAGAGAATTCCAGAAGGGTTTGGGTGGGAAGGGACTTCAAAGATCACCCAGTGCCACCCCACCACGGGCAGGGACACCTTCCACTGTGCCAGGCTGCTCCAACCTGGCCTTGGGCACTGCCAGGGATGGAGCAGCCACAGCTGCTCTGTGCCAGAGCCTCACCACCCAACTTTTCACCTCACTTCTTGTTTAGACTTGATTTCACAAAGGAATCCAACCACTTTTTGCAGACGTAAAAATCAATAAAGAAGACTTTTTTCCCTGTTGCACTGCTTTTCACACAAACATTCCGTCCAGAAAGAGAAATAATTACAAGAGAAGTAATTCCAGAAAGGTTGGGAAAGGACATGACAAGCAAATTTTCCTGCAATGCACGGAAGTTCTGGCTGAATTTGGCAAAATGTTTTCAAATACTTGACAGTGCCTCAGGGTTTGCAGCAGGGGAACTTCCCTTGCTCTGTGCTGACAGCATTGGCCTCTGCTCCTTCCCCATTTCCATGGATACTGGAGGTGATTAAGGCCACTTTAGCTACTTATGGATAAATCAATAGAATTGATCTGCTACATTTCAAATTATTTGGCATTCTCATCCATCTTGCCATCAACTGGGAAGACAATTGCACCCGGCTAAACAAATGTCGTGATGTTGCTTGGAAAAGAATCTCCCTTTTTTTCCTGCAGGTATTTAATTTATCAAATTCCACTAGAGAATAGCAATGAGAAGGAAAGCAATCTGCAAAGGTTGGGTTATTACCTCTTCAGTGCTGGGGTCACCTATCAGAAATTCCATTTGCTGAAGTTTCCCCCAAAATATGAAGTTCATTCTGATGGCAGCAAGTTCCCATGAGAGCTGAATTATCCCAATGCCTTAACATGAATTTTATTTTCTAACCCAAGCAATCACAACCACAGAGGCACTGCTCAGAAGTGCCTTCACAAAACTGGAGTCCAGCTCCCCAGCAAGCAGAGACTCCCTGGGAAGAGGTTAAAATGTGATTTCTTGTAAGAGATGAGCGAGATAAACCACAGCAGCTGCTCTGCTGGGCTGTGCCATGCCTGCTGACAGCTTTGTGAAGGAACATTAATGCTGGCAAAGTGAAGAAAACGTCGTGCTGGAGCTTTAGGTAAGCCTGTGTTTGATCCAAAGGGTGGCTCAGATATTCCAGTGCCACAAAACGTCTTAGGGAGGCAGTGGGGTGTGTGAAGGAGGGAGCTGAGCTGGGCACCTCCTGTGCCCATCCTGCCCACCTCACCCAGCTGCCAACCTCTGCACAAGATCCCTGCTTTGCTGCTCCTCCCAGAGCTCCCTCTGCACCCTGCCTGGTACTCAGGGGTGCAATAAATGCTTCACTGGGATGCTTCAGCACTACCAGTACCAGGAACCCCCCAGCAGCCCCTCGGCGGCTCTGAGATTTTCTGGCTCTGTGGGAAGGGTGAAATCACCCTGCACACCCTACAAACACTCCCAGGGGATACAGCACAAAATTCAGCCTGGCAGGGCACACAATGCCATTAATAATGTGGGTTTTTCTGTTCTGCAGGGCAGCAGAGGGACATTGCCAGCCCCACACACAGATCCAATTTGGCCTTTCAGCAGGGACCACAGCAAGGTGTGGGGGCTGCAGTGCAGCCTCTGGGTGGGCTCCAGGCAGGATTCAGTGCTGCTTTGGACATGCCAATCCTCCCCAGAATTTTCCAGCTGGGGATTAGCTGCTGCCTGGTGAAATCAAAGCCCAAGAGGCAAACACAGTCAGGGTCACAAAAACACAGCCAAGTGTGTCAATGGGACAAAGGCTTGGATAAAAAGTGGTTTCTGACAAACAAGCAATGAAACAGAATTGTGGATGTAAATCCTGGCCTGCCCCTGGATCCCTGGAAGTGTTCAAAGCCAGGCTGGACAGAGCTTGGAGCACCCTGGGACAGTGGAAGGTGTCCCTGCCATGGCAGGGGCTGGATCTGGATGGGCTTTAAAATCCCTCCCAAACCAAACCATTCTGGGGCTCTCTGAAATCAGCTTCTCTGCAATTTATTTTACACAATACTTTAATTTCTTTTATACAATACTTTTAATTTCACTCCCTCTGTTAATCCCGAGAAAGCTCTTGAGGCTACTAAATTATGCTGTGTGGCTAAACAATTGTAACAGCTACAGGAAATTCTCTGCCTATTGAAATACAAACAGCAGTTTAGAGCACCACAGGACTAAAATTTGATTTCTGACAGGTGAATTTTAGACAGTGCAATAACCTCCAGGCACAGCTGCCCTTGGATGAATCCTCACCTTCCCAAGGCAAAGCCATGGAAAAGTTTGCTTTACTATGGACACAGCAATAAGAGAATCTCCAAAAGTGTGCACAGAATTTCCTTGGAATTTGGGAATTGGACACCAGCACATTGGAGCACCACCAATCCCACAGTGCACAGGGGAGGATGGAGTGCCAGGGAAGTTAATTCCCATGTGGAAAAAATTCCTGAGCCTCACAAGGACAATATAACCAGACAGTTCCTTATAAAAAAAAAAAAAAAATCAATGCCCCTGGCCTGGTTCTCCTGTACTGGGGAAAAGTAGAGTTGGTACAAGGTCCAAACAGCATTTCTGCACCATTTCTGCTCCTTTTACGTTCTTTCCTGGCCTGAATTACACAGTTTGGCTCTCTCCAGATAGAAGATTTATAATGCCAATGGCACTGAAAGCCAGCAGCTTCTCTGGGAGTAGACTGCAATTATTTGATGGGCTCATAGAATCAAAAAAAACCTAAGTGGGGAAAAATTTATATTAATCCTGATAGGAGATTTTCTCACCCAGAAAACACAACCAAACCAAATGTTCAGGTTGATTTTTTTCACTCCATGCTCGTGTATGGAGTAACTCCTAAAGCCATCCTAATTTTATAGGATTGTATTAGAGAATCCCAGAATGGTCTGTGGTGGGACCCTAAAGATATCCCATTCCAGAGGCAGGGACACGTTCCACAGCCCAGGTTGCTCCAAACTCACCATTCCAGGACTAAACCAATTCACAATTCCTTCATCCCTGGCTTGAGTGGTGTTTGAGCATCCAGGAGGGATGGGCAGCACTGCCTGGTCACTAAAACTCAGGATATCAGCAAAGCAGGGCCTAACAAAGCTGGGAATGAGCTGAGCAGGATGCAGGGACTAACACCAGGATGCAGAGGGATGCTGGCATCCAATGACCCATGAAGGGCAAGGAAAAATCTGCTTTTCCAAGGGATATTGATGCTTGTGCAGAGCAGATTTGCCAGTTTTCAGCTCCATCTGCAGCAGATATTATGGAAAGCCTGGCAGCAGCCAGGAGTGATCTAGGCCAGCAATGATCAATGGGATCAAAGGTTTATACAAGGTAAAAAGCTCCATTTCCTGGATTTTTTCCAGAGAAATTAAAAGCAGAATGGCACACACAGGTTGTCCAGATTTTAAATAATTTCATCTTTAACATCAGCAATATCCCAACATTGATCCCTGAAAATGGATCCCAAAGGATACGAAAAGTGGCAGCACAAAACCTGGGATGTGATTTATGGTGTAACAAAGCTTTAGTGTTACAGGAGCCACACAAAAGCCTTTAAAAAGCTTTTGCTTTGGATCACACCCAGAGGCCAAAGAGGTTTGAGAGTCACTGCTGAAGAACTAGGGATTGAGAAATTCAGGAATTAGCTTTTTCTGCCTGATTTTCAGTTAAAAACAGTACTTTGAAAGAAAACATGCAATAAGTGTTTCATAAATGATTGCACAATATTTCAATTTTTTTTTCCTAAAAGCATCATCTGAGATAAAGATTTTTTTCTCTGCATATTTTAAGACCTTCTTCCTTTTCTCTCATTTTTTAAGAAATAATTGCCTCTCCCCCTTGATGTTTAGGCTGAGTCATTTAACTTTTACTGAGGAAAATAGCAAAGTGTTTGTGGTTTTTTTAAAATCTATACCTACCTTAATATTAATTTTGCTGTATTACAATTGGAAAATTCTCACTTTATTAATATTTAAATTAGATGCTTTTTCTACCCCACACACAGCATTTAATGCTGCAAATGGGCCTCAAAAACTCTGATTTAGTCCAAGACATAAGAGAGAATTAAATGATGGACAGCATTCCAATGCTTTTCCTGTAATAAGGAGTGTGTTCATTTAGGTCACAGTCACTCACATTTGTAATTCATGACAAAATATAAAATATTTTTTATATCATATTTTTATTCCCAAGGCATCATAAAATGTTTAAGAGCCAAATGTCACTAAAAAGGGAGAAACGGAGACTTGTGCAGAGCCCTCCTATGATTGAACTCTTCACATGCTGACATTTTCATCAGAAATTCCCTAATTTCCTTCAGGAAAGTTCCCAGCTGGGGCCATAAACCCTGCTCAGAGCCTCTCACCTCTCATGGAATGAGCAAACAGAATTTTCATCAACAATTCAGGCTACAAGCCCTCATTAAAAATACTCCCATTAAAAACACAACGTTGCAGCCCAGCTACAAATAACTGTGATTTTCTCTGTGCCACCCTAGGATAATTCATTTGTAGAGAAACACAAAAGACAGAATTAAAACCAGCTCGTGGTCCAAATTAACCCTCCATGTATTATTTCTGCAAGACACCACCTTAATTGCAATTATGCATTCAGGGACCAACATGACACTTTGTTCTTAATTTGTACACAGTAAAACAAATGGGGTTTTAAATGAAGGAAAAAAGTAAATATTAGTCTATGACAAATCATAATTACAGGGGGTCACAGCTGTTTAAATTGACTCCTGCTAGGGAATTTCAGATTATGACAAATACAGATTTTTTTTTTTTTTAAGCTGCTTTGGACAGCTCAGGAAGTTGGGGGACATTTGGTTTCTTTCAGAATTCCTTTAAAACACATTTACAGGGACAGGGTTGGAACCCACATCAGCATTTTAGCACCTTGCTTTGCCTAAATTAATGACAACAGCACCAGGCCAACGGGATGTGGCACCTGGGGACACGGGGCAGTGGTGGCCTTGGCAGTGCTGGGGGTGGTTGGACTCGGTGGTCTGGGAGGGCTTTTCTGACCTGAACAATTCCATGATTCTACAGAAAATCTCTGACTTACTCCACCTGCTCCAGCCCTGCATGGAGCCAGAGAAATGCAGCAAAGATGAACAGAAAACCATGGAATGATTTAGGTTGGAAAATACGCAAGATAATCGAGTCCAACCATTCCCAGCACTGCCAAGGCCACCATTGCCCTGTGTCCCCAGGTGCCACCTCCACACGTTTATTGAGCCCTTCCAGGGATGGGGACTCCACCTGGGCAGCTGGGCCAGGCCTGGACAAACCTTTCCATGAAGGAATTTTCCCAAATATCCACCCTGAGCCCAGCCTGAGGCCGTTCCCTCTGCTCCTGTCCCTGTCCCTGTCCCAGAGCCCGACCCCCCGGCTGTCCCCTCCTGGCAGGAGCTGTGCAGAGCCACAAGGTCCCCCCTGATCCCCCTTTGCTCCAGGCTGAGCCCCTTCCCAGCCCCCTCAGGAGTTCCCCAGCCCCTTCCCAGCCCCCTCAGGAGTTCCCCAGCCCCTTTCCAGATCCCTCAGGAGTTCCCCAGCCCCTTCCCAGCTCCCTCAGGAGTTCCCCAGCCCCTTCCCAGCCCCCTCAGGAGTTCCCCAGCCTTTTTCCCTTCCCTGGAAACGCTCCAGCCCCTCTTGCAGGGGGTGTGGGATGCCCCAGCAGGGAAGGCAGAGGTTGGCAGAGCTGGAACTCACAGGGTGTTGAATGTCTTTGAGACAGAAACGTTTTGTGCTGACCCCACTTTGTACATCAGAAGGTGCCACTGAGCAGCCAGTGACCTCCCATGTTAAAAGCTCTGCCTTTATGACATGCAAGGGCAATTTTTGATTTTTCTACTCAATAAAGGAAAGGTGCCCCGAGGTGAAACCTGTAAATAACAAATCCAAACCACAATTGGTGTTAATCCTTGAGCAGGAAAATGCTGCTATGATGATGTACAAACAAAATACAGGGTGTGAGTGTTTTATCTCCTGTTTGATTTTAGAGAATAAATAAAACTTGGTTCATTCAGCTGGAACTGCAAAGGTAATTTCACTGCTACCTCTGACAACAACTGAAACTTCATTTTCTTCTTTAAGAAGTCTCAGCACCCACAGGAGTGGGATCGATCAGGGTGAGAAGCAAAGCTGTGCTTCCCTTCCTCCTATCCAGCTGAATCCAATATTTTCTCCTTTTATGTGCAGGGCAGTCAATGGACACATCACTGCCCAGGGAGAATTACCTGACACAGGAGTAGGAGGGCAGGACAAACATGTGGGAAACTCCTCATCCCAGGGGAATATCATCCAAAACCTGCTGGGCTTGGGCTGACAAGTCCCACATGCAAGGACTCTGCTGACCATAAAACCATGGAATTCCAGCCTGATTTGGGCTGGAAGGGACCTTAAAGATCTTCTCATTCCACCCCAGCCATGGGCAGGGACATCTCCCACTGTCCCAGGCTGCTCCAGCCTGGCCTTGGGCACCGCCAGGGATCCAGGGGCAGCCACAGCTGCTCTGGGCACCTGTGCCAGGGCTGCCCATCCTCACAGGGAACAATTCCTGCCCAATATTCCATCTAAACCTACCCATTGTCAGCCTAAAGCCATTCCCTGTGTCCTGTCCCTCTATCTCCTGTTCCCAGTCCCTCTCCAGGTCTCCTGGAGCCCCCTTAGGGCCCAGAATTGGCTCTAAGGTCTCTGCAGAACCTTCTCCTCTCTGGGTTGAATACTGATCCTTCCTGATCCCCATCTTTCTGCTGGAGGTTCTCACTTCCCAAATACTGCTGCAACAAAACACTTTGTGCAAACATTCCCCCACTGGATTCAGGGAAACAGAGCTCGGATGGGTTTGTGTGACTGAAACCAAATGAGGTAACCCTGTCATTTTAACCAGTTGATCTGGTGAACCCCTTTGCTGTGAGCTGCAGCAGCTCTGAACCTTCCTAAAACCTTGTTCAGATTTAAACTTGGGGAAAAAAGAGCCCTTGGAACAATAAATCCTTTGGAGTGTGGGTTAGAGACCGAAGGATAATAAACCCCAGGCTCATCTAAACCTTCTCTAGAGCTGGTGTTGCTCCTAATTGGGATGGATGTGCTTTGCCATGGAAGAGCTGGGTAAGGATTGGGTTGTTAAAACACACGTTTATAGGACCCATCCTAGAAAATGATGGATCAGGAACATGTCTTGCATTATCAAATTACCCCAAGAATTGGAATGTTTTGCATGTAAAGCTTCAGTGCTAATAATGCTGTGCCAAATTAGTGGGAATGAATAGATGCTGAGTAAATAATCCCATTTTGTTATTAGTTCCTAATGGATCTGTTGATAGGAAACAACCTCTCTATCTGTTTCCATCAGGATAATTTGATAACCCATCTGTATTAGTTAAACTGCAGATTTTGTAAACACTGAGGCTGAGTGATTTGTAACAGGAGCAGGATGTAGGAACCACTCTCCTAAAGTGTTTTTTAAATTGCTTTGCTCGCAGCTACAGAGTTTGCCATAAAGAATAATCCCTCATTGTGAAATTTCCCAGCCTCAGGAGTGGTCCTGGAGCTGAGGAAGGGACAGGCTGATGATTTAAGACTATTTAATGCCCTGCTTGTTGTGGAACAGAGAGCTGGAGACCTTCCTGCTCTAGCAGAACACAGCACTGCAGTTCCTTAATGCCCGAAACTGGGAAACTGATTTATCACCTATTAGGTCTTATTAGATCCCATTCAGTAGGAAAAATGAACTGCTGGAGCTGGATGGCAGAAAATTAATTTGAAATAAATGTTATAGAGTCAAGCTTCTTCTGCTCTTCTCTTCAGGCCTCTGTGGCTGGGGTTTTCCAGGTTGGATGTGAGTTCTTGCAGGGAGGCATGCTGTGATCATTTTACACATTTATAGTTTAGATTTTAAAAAAAACCCAAACATTTCCAGTGCACATCTCCTTCATGGAGGGGCAGGGGAAGGGCAGCTCCCAGCTGTGCCAGGGTATGGGATCCTCTGGGGTTTATTTATTCCAGATGCATTTCTTCCCCAGAAAAAGGAGCCTTTGCAGAGCTTTTCCCACAGTTTCAGATTTTTATGAGTTGTAATCTATTGTTTAAAACTCTAAGAATGGCTCCCACTGACAGAGGGCAGGGATGGATGGGAGATTGGGAATTGGGAATTGTTCCTTAGGAGGGTGGGCAGGGGCTGGGATGGAATTCCCAGATTCCCCTGGATCCCTGGCAGTGCCCAAGGCCAGGCTGGACACTGGGGCTGGAGCAGCTGGGACAGTGGGAAGTGTCCCTGCCATGGCAGGGGTGGGATGGGATGATCCCTTCCAACCCAAATCATTCCATAATTCTCTGACAATTCCATGACCACCAAGGTTAACTCCCCAAAAATTCACAACCCTACGGGTTCTCTGGGGTGATTATTTGCCCACACCTTTGCTGACCTTAAAAACTAAGTGTTACATTAACCTTCCTTAATTTTGCATAGAATTTTAAATAATTTTTCAGCTTTTATGCCTCAGATGTGAACGGGGCTATTGCAGCAGAGGTATGGGTTAATATTCCTGGGGAAAATGGACAAGTTATCAAAATGGAGCTGAACATTCCATGCGAAAATGATCTATGAGCTGACTCCTGTTCTTCACTGCTGGTTGTTCACTGCATGGGCACAGGCAAATTACTTCATTCCTCCATGAATCAACTTGAACATCTGTAAGGTCAACATAATGCAGATGATCTTCCCCAGCTGCTACGAGATTCTTCCAAAAATAATTCAAATTAATATTATTGTTGTTATATAAAACTGTCACTACAAATCTTTCTTTATGGCAAACAAAGCTTCTTTGACAACGGCCCTTTAGCAAAGAAGAGCTGAACAAGTTGGCAAAGTTTAATTTTCCCACAATGCCCAGTTGCTTGAGTAACAAATCCAATGGCTGATTTTTCAGTATAAAATGCAGGAATAAAATTCTATAAAAATATTCTTGCCCACAAGATCATTATTTGGCCCATTTGCCATTGATATTTGTGTGATAATTATCTCAAAAAATATTTTAAGTTAGCTGAATTCAAGCCAAAAGTACCTTTAAATCGTTTTCAAGCCAGAAGTACTTTTAAATCAAGACCCAGTTAAGTAAGTGGACTGTGAATGGAAGATCAAATTTATGTGTGACTTTTAACTTCACATAAAAAATAAAAATATCTTTTAGCATGATAAATGAGGCACCACAAGAAAATGCTCTTGAAAAAAAGGTCATTAGAGATTAAAATTCATTGGAAATGGAAAACCACATACTGAATTCCTGACAAAGAAATCACTGATTTTCTTGAACCTTATATTGGCATGAAATTTATATAAACATTAGTTTGGAGTTTATACCCAGCTCGCTCCCAGCTCTCTGCCACTGCCTCAGAATCAGTGCAAAGACTGAAGGAAAACTGAAATGCAAATTAAAAGAATCAAACCTGCAGCCTGACTAATCCCTGAATCATGGAATCCTAATTGATATGGTTGGAAAAAGCCTCTGAGATCATCAAGCCCAACCATAACCAGCAGCACCACCACGGTCACCACTGCCCCCAAGTGCCACACCCACAGGCAATGAAATCCCTCCAGGGATGGGGACTCCAGCACTGCCCTCAACACCTTATTCCAACATTTGACAACCCCTTCTGTGAGGAAATTTTCCCAAATATCCAACCTGACCTCCTCTGGAACAGTCTGAGGCCGTTTCCTCTTGTCCTGTCCCTGTTCCCTGCGAGCAGAGCCCAACCTCACCCTGGCTGCTCCATGTCAGGAGCTTTCAGACCAATAAATTCTTCCCAAGGCATCCATAATATCAGGAAATATCACCCTGGTGTTTATTTTTGTATCACTTGCATCCAGGATGGGCACTGACCCCACCCCTGGTAAGAAAACCCCTCTGATCCCCTGGGAGAGCTCTCAAATCTCCAAACCCTTTTCCCAGCATTTACCACAGCACATCCCCTTGCAGCAGCCCCTGGGCCCAAAGGCAACATCTGTGGGGACAATTTACACCCATTTTTGGAAGCCTGTGTCTGTCAGAGCCTGCAGCATGGCCCAAAATGAGCTGCATCACATTTCAAACGTTGGCTGCTTGCTTGACATCACCGTGGCTTTACTGCTGGCATCCCTCCTGACGCCTGAACTATAAATTCTCCAGGTCTGTGCCTTGAAGTACCTGAATTCTGACATTAAATCTGTCCCTTTCTTATCCTTCCTATAATTCAGTCTCCAAAATGAACTGAGGAACTTGAAAAAAAAAAAAAAAACAACAAAAAAACAGGTTAAAATTTAAAACCTTCACAAATCACATCCTTCTTAACCTGGTGAATTTGCATGGCAGGATCTGATTCCTTGAGAATTTTCCTACATTTCTACTGGATTCCTTGGCAGTCCAAGCAAAGTTCCTGAATACTGGCTCAGGTACGTGCAGACATAAATCCTTGCAGAGATGAGCAAGTTTTACAAGTTGTCGCTTCTTTCCTCTATTTAAATTTTTCCAGCAGAACTTTGTGCTACTTTTTAGATTTCTTTCACATCAATATAACTCAGCAAAATATCATTACAAAAAAAGAGAAGTATTTACACTGAGTTACTGATATAAGAGAAAAAAAGCATGAAATTATTCACTTGCACCATCTTCTGTATCTGGGAAATAAATTTAAAATAGGATAAAAACAACTTGTGCAAAAATGGTTAGAGCTTTTCACAGAGCAAGGAAAAACCACATTTTTTCCCCCTCCAACGATCCCTAGAGTAGGACATTGAGCACAAAATCCATTCACTCTTTTGAAAACCTGGGCTTTCGTTTCCTCTTTCCTTTTAATCTCAGAGCTGCTCTGGCTCAGGTGTAAAAAGCCAAAGTGCAGACCCAGGTGCTGCTGGCCTGGATTGAGGGAATGAGCTGCACTTTGTGTCCCTCCCCTGTCCCCCTGCTCTGCTCCAGGGCAGCTCAGCAGCCTCAGCATTCCCCAACAGCACCCCCAGAGCCAGGGGGGTTATGATTCAGGGGGGAAAAAAGGAATGTTGAATGTTTTGTGAGCTGACAATGGACAAAGCAATTGCTTGGTGCAGTCAAGGAGAGCTCAAGGACACAACGTTCACCTGGAAAACCAGAGCTGGTAAGTGAATTGCAGAATATCCCAGCCAGGAAAAACAGTCATTTTCATAAACATGACGCTTTAATTATTCTATTAATTGCAGATCAAAAGACTTACATGGTGGGGTAACAACATCTCATAAATTTAAGTTTGAAATTTAAGTCTGTGTAACCAACACACAGACATTAATCTAAGAAAAACTGGGCATGGAGGGGGAAAAATGGGTGACCAAAATTTAATTCTTAATTTTTTTTTCTTTTGTGTGTTACAAAAGTTAATAAAAAATGAGCACCACTGTAGGATCATAGCTTGGATGGGGGGTTGAACAACCTGGAATAGTGGAAGTGTCCCTGCCCATGGCAGGGAATGGAATGAGAGGGAATTTAAGGTCCTTCCAACCCAAACCATCCTTGGATTCTCTGACTGTACCATGAGCAGTTTGCTCATGCACTCAACAGCCAAAATGCAGCACTCAGGGAGTAAATAAATACATACATTAATCAAACCACAAGCAATTAATCAATATCCTGAGGGGGGAAAACAAAACAAAAAAAAAACTGGAAAAAACTCACAAAAAAAAATCCAAACAAACAAACAAACAAGCAAAAACCCCAAAAAGTCAAACTATTCTCAGTGACATCAGGAGAATTTGTGTATGGAAATTTAGATCCACACAATGATCAGTAACACATTTAAATGGCTATTTGTGTTCCAGTGGACAAGCAGTGAGCAGCACTAGAAAACTTCTTTTTCTGCTGTTGGTGCATCCTAAGTGCATCCTTCACCCTGAATTTCCTGATTGCTGCAGCAAACTGAGATACAGAACCAGAGAGTAACACCAGATGAAACCTGTACATGGCAGTTTTCTCTCAAAGCATAAAGAAACCAAACCATGTACATATTTTTTTATTTTAAAAAAGACTTTTTCAGGATTGTTCCTCTGGAACCTTTTCCTTAACCCAGCAAATCTCTTCTACTGCACAAGAACCTGCCCTTGGCACCCACCAAGTTTTAACAGCATTTATTTGCTATTTATCCTATCAATCCACAAAATACAATCCAGCCCTTCTGGATTTTCAACTGAATGAGCTGAAAAACTTGGAAAAACCTCACGTGCCATCAGCCTTGTCTCATCTGAAGCTGCCCATCTCAGGTTAATTGTGGTGCATCGTTATCTCACTCCACGTGCTGGCTGTGGGACGTCTCTGGCAGACTGAACTGAGCTGAGATCTGGAGATTAATTTCCATGATCAGCGAGTCTTGGAGCACTTCTGCTCATCCCACACCCACATCTCTGCCTGAAACCCACTCCAGGGTGTCTTAAATCAAGCCCTTTCCATTTATCAGCTCTAACAAACCTCTCCCCATGTTAAATCAAGGCGAGTGCTGCGTTTCATCCATCACACTTGTACAGGGAGGATTTCCATGTCAGAACAAGGGAACAGCTTTAACAGAAACATGTAAGTAGAAGGGATTAGATATTTTACAGCAGAGGGAACAGCGAGCTCTGATACAAAACTCCATGTACGGGCAAAGTTTACAAATTTCAATCAAATCCAGGTTAAGCACAAAATGGAGAAGTCGGTCACGTCAGGAGAACCACGGCAAAAAACGCTGAATGCAACAGTGGTTTTGCACCCTGGCTTCAGTGGAGTCGTTATTTCCTACCAAGTTTCAGACCAAACAAATTAGCAATTCATGCTGCAGATGTCAGAAGTTATAAAGGAAATTAATGCAACAGTCGAGCTGAAATGAGACTGAGGAAAATGCTGTTGTTTTCCCTGTGGACTCATACGTCCACACACTGAGTTCTGCTTTGTGAAGATAATATCCAGAAAGTGCTCAGCAAAGCTTAAAAAGTAAATATCTAAACCTTTTTTTTTTTTTCAGAAATGCACGTGAGTGTTAGGTTGAGGTTTTGGGTTTTTTTTTACAGATCTAATGTTGAAGGATTTGATGTAAATTTGTCATTGGCAATACTCCAGTTTTCTTCTAAAGAGTTTTATTCCATGAGTTTTGACTAATGCAAATAATAAGTTTGAAATCCTGACTAACAGAGAAAAAACTGCAGTTCTAAACTACAAATCCAAGAACTGCTGCATTGATGGGACAAGGGAAAATGGCATTAACCAGAAGGAAAGTAGATTTCTATGGGATTTTGGGGAAAAATTATTCCCTGTGAGGGTGGGGAAGCCATGGCACAGGTGCCCAGAGAAGCTGTGGCTGCCCCTGGATCCCTGGCAGTGCCCAAGGCCAGGTTGGAGCAGTGGAAAGTGCCCCGACCCATGGCAGGGGGTGGAACAAGATTATCTTTATGGTCCCTCCCTATCCAAACCATTCCATGGTCCTGTGAAATATGAAACATAACACAGGATGGAAATCCAGTGTGGAATTTGCATATTCACACAAAACAATCCACAGTTTTAGTCTATTGCCAAATTTCCTATTAGCAGCTCTGATGTCAGAATTTAAAGCACACTTTCTATGCTGGGTGAATAAATCTCATATGCCAGCATACATTTTTCATGTTTCCTTCATAAACCCCTCATTTCTTCTTGTCAGTTGTCTTGGCAGAAGCTAAACTATAGGAAGCTGTAAAAACGTTGATCTGCTTTAATTAAGCCAACTGCCTCCTTCCAGTGGTGTTTGACAGCCCTGGGTGAGCCTGCAGAACACCCAGAACACACAGCAAAGAGTGCAAGGGCCTGTTAAAGATAACACAGAGAATTTCAAACCCTGCCTCACCCCTGACTGGCTGGTGACCATCTCACAACTCCCTCGGGTTTTCTAATCCTTGGTTGGGATCCCTGTTTGTTAAACCTGAGTTGTGAGCAGCAAAGCAGAGAGGGGGATTTCCACCCTCTGCCATCGAGAGGCAAGAATTTACTACAAGGGTGGATTTTTTTAAAATTAGAAAATAGTAAATTAAAATATGGAAAATGAAGCAGTGGATTCCCATCTGGAGTACTGCAGTCCTCAACCTAAGGAGGGCATGGAACTGTTGGAGCGAGTCCCCAAGAGGCCACAAAGTTGATGCAGGGTATGGAGCACCTCCACTATGGAGACAGGCTGGGAGAGCTGGGATTTGTCAGCCTGGAGAAGAAAAGGTGGTGTGGAGACCTCACAGCAACTTCCAGGAACTGAAGGGGCTCCAGGGAAACTGGAGAGGGACAATTTACCAGGAATTGGAGTGACAGGACAGGAAGGAATAGAAACTACCGGAGGGCAGGGTTAGGTGGGATTTTGGGAGGGAATTTTCCCCTGTGAGGGTGGTGGGGCCCTGGCAGAGGGTGCCCAGAGCAGCTGGGGCTGCCCCTGGATCCCTGGCAGTGCCCAAGGCCAGGCTGGATGGGGTTTGGAGCACCCTGGGATAAAGGAAGGGGTCCCTGCCAGGGCAGGGGTGGAATGGGATGCACCATCCTGTGGTTCCATGACTCCATGCAGAATGAGAATCCTCCCATTAAGAGACAATCACAGCAGAGCTGAGCACGTGCTCTCCAAGGAGAACCAAACTCCCTTCCTGAGCTTTTCTCTATGCTCTTCCCAAGGAAAAAGGAGCACCAGATGATCCTTGAGATGCCCTTCCAGCATGGATCCTGTAATTCCATGCTATATTCCATATCCATTGTTCAAGAGACATTCCAAAGGGCCAAGAACATGTCCCTCAAGGAGCACCAAGGCCCCACTGCTCCCTCAGCAGTGTCAGAACACTGTGAGGGAAAAAGAGGCTTTGGAGCTTTGGACAAACTGGAAAAGATGAAGAATAATTCTTAAAGAACCTAAAATCCTTAAATTCTGTCAAAAAACACTGAAAAGTACAGGTTTATGAAGAACAGAAAACTCTGGCTATGAAATATTATTTTCAGAGATACAAACACTGGCAAGTGCTGAATGCAGATCTCAAAGTCTAAAAAGTGCTAGAGGCTGCACCAAAACAGGAAAGTACAGCCCAACATGATACCAAATATAAGGTAATAACTGTGATTCATATCTCAAAGATGGAAATATTTTTCCTTAAGAAAATTTTGTCCTCATTTTCCTTGAGGAAACACGACTGAAGTGGTTGTGGAAGGAGCACGTTGTCAAAAATAGTCTGACAAATAAAAAATTAGTCTGTGTTCAAGAACTTGCAGACAGCATGTTTGGTTTTGACAGTTGGCAATTTCACTTTGATTTTTAAAAATGAAACGTGGTTTCTGCATGAGAAGATGCAAAACAGTCCAGAAGAAAGAACATGAGACAAGTGTGGGAAGGAAAGTGAATCCTCACAAAGCCATCCTAGTATCACACCTCCCTTAAAAACCTTACTGACGCAAACATGCAACTGAAATTCATCCCAGAAATGTTTCTGTTTGTACATCTTTATCAGGGAACTGTCAGAAGACCATCATTATCTTTTCTTGCATCTTTTTTTTTGACTACTTCTGTTATACCTCACATAGTGCAGACGTGACCTGGCCAGCTACAGGCAAATCATACAAAGTAATTACATTTTAACAGTCAAACACAGAGAGGAACAAAGCCAAGGAGTGCCTGAGCCCTCAGAAGGAAAATTCCATCATTACGAAACACAGAACATCATAAAGGTGATTTTTTTGTTAACACAGAATCACTGTTCCTCTGACTGTGACAGGAAGCAAAATACATTATCACAAAGAAGATGGGAAAAGAAGAAATTAAATTAAAAACTGGAGGATGGGGGGGAGGGGGATACAACTGTTGAAGCCTTCCCTGTTTCCTGTGCAGTTTGTCTGTCCATCCATCCATCCATCATCCATCCATCATACATCTATCAATCTATCCATCCATCCATCATGCATCCATCCATCATCCATTCATCCATCCATCCATCATCCATCCATCATCCATCCATCCATCATCCATCCATCCATCCATCATCCATCCATCCATCATCCATCCATCCATCATCCATCCATCCATCATCCATCCATTCATCCATCATCCATCCATCCATCATCCATCCATCCATCATCCATCCATCTATCATCCATCCATCATCCATCCATCCTCCATCCATCCATCCATCCATCCATCCATCCATCATCCATCCATCATCCATCCATCCATCATCCATCCATTCATCCATCCATCCATCCATCCATCATCCATCATCCATCATCCATCCATCCATGCATCCATCCCAGTGAAGGAGGACTCTACAGGAGCCCATCTGCTGGACTCAATTCCCAGAGTTTCTGAGGATAAGCTGGCTCACTCCATGCCGTGATGCATTTCAGTGCTCGTGTTCCAGAGGACTCCTCCTGCCCTGTGCATTCCCACCAAAGTGCTGCTGCACCTGCATCCCACGTTTCCACCAGGCCGAGCTTTAGTGCTGGCTCTGCACCAGCAGCCAGGGGACACCTGAGCCAGCAATTAAACCAGCTGGTTTAACTGCCCGAGCCAACTAAACCACCCAAAGCTTCTCAGACTGAGCCAGGGCATGATGCTGTACCACAGGAGGGTTATGGAGAGGTGGCTCTGTCACCTGGGAGCTCCAAAGGGAATTGGAGCAGAGATGGGATCAGGTGCTCCATTCCAGCTCCTTCTCTCTTAAATCACTTGCAGAGAGACAGAAACTTCTCATGCCACTGATAACCACAGTGACCTGAGAAATGAGAGTTTTCACACCTTCTGCAGCAGCCATACATTATTATTTTTTCCTTTTCCTGGAGTTGCTGGCAAGCAGCAAACAACTCCCACAAAGGGCAGGTGGGTGCTCTCCCCAGTCTCCAGGCAAGGGCTTAGGGAAGCTGAAGCCAGGCAGGGGTGGGGAAGGTCAGAGCAGGAACAGCAAAGGCATTTCCAGAGTGCCTGGATGCTCTGGATGCCAGCTGGGAACACAGACAGGTTCAGAGGAAGATGGAAGCTGCAGGGGGGAAACCCTTCCCACACATACAGGACAAAAAAAATCTGAAAAAGCTGGGAGAGCAAAGCTCCTGTCCCTGGCAGAGCAAATCCAAACAGATCCCTGAACACACTGACAGTAAATTCCTTTTGCAGCTCAACAGGCCTTTGGTGGATGTTTATGTACAAGGAATTTTAAGAAGGAAAAGGTTTGCTTTTAATATCTTTCGTGTTATTGCTTTAAATATCCCAAATGAAAAACATGCTGGAAATTTAAAGTTCAGCCACTCAAGGCACAGTGTGTGCCTCAGGATGGATATTTCCTAACACCACTGATAATCAATATCCATAACCCATATCCTAAAGATGTTCTCATTTTGGTTAATGTTAAAAAATCATGAATTTACCTTCTTACTTCAGCCTGTTCATCCCAAGATCCAGAAATATCTCTGTTTTACTACCTGCAAATGCCTGCTTTCCTGTAACACTTCTGATGGAAAAGGAGAAACATCCATCAAGAAAGGCTGAGCTCAAGCTCTGCCTGCAATGCACTGAGGGAGAGAGAAGATAACTTTTCAGTGCTTATATTCAGTGATATAAACCTTCAAATTTGTGACAGCCTATGATCTGACACCTCTTTTCTTCCTAAATATGCTTTAAACTCTTCCTGCCCTACAATCACCCATCTGTTACATCAGAGCACGAATAATTTCCTTAAAAAAAAAAAAAAAAACAAAAACCAAAACTCCAGTTCTTCCTATAGTGGCTGTGTTTTCTCATACTCCAACTGTAAAAGCTTGTTTTCTAGAATATGTTCATGAAATATTTCTGATCCTAAAATTTAATAACCCCAGAAAAGGCCTCGCTGGCTTTTTAAGCATCAAGGCTGCTGCTCTCAGAAGCCAAAATGCTGCACCATCGTCGGTCATTGAAAAAGATGAAAATTCAGAAAAGGAACGTGTTGGCAGGGTAAGAGCAAGCAGGGTTTGAGGCATATTTTACCCAGATTGTATTAAATTAATAACTGGGTTGGACACTACTCGTGAGAATCATTAAAAAAGTAATACATTAAGAGCAAAGTACTATTTTATAGTATGTACAATATCTCTGTTTAGTCAAGCTGCTCTAAGTGCTGAAAATCCTGAAGTCACTCATTGATGATCCAGCCCCCAGAATCTCAGTGCAAAGCTCACTACAGAAATCTGAATTTCACACTCACAGTCAAAAATGCATTTAAGTCTGAAAATAATATCCAACCAACTGTTTCTGGTTACTTTTCAAGAGTGAAATATTGGGGTTTTTTACAATACTGGAAAAGATGAATAAACCCCAAGTGTGAAAAAGCAGCCCATCCTTCACTCCCTGGGTATTTTTAACTGGGCAATGGGAGTAACTCAAATGATGCTGATGTGGAAAAAGAATGATTCAAAGTGAAAGTTGCTACACTTCCCTGTTAAAAATAAACATCACGTGGTGTTAGCTTTGACTTGGTAAAAATGGAGCCCTGCTTTGGGATTTAACACCTTCAGCTTTATTTAATTAGCTCCTTCACTCTGCTGCTTTTAAAAGCACCAAGTGTTCCCACATCGTGTTCATGCCTTAAGTCCCATGCTAAAAACATCCCAGAACATTCATATTTGGGGCTGTGATGTGGACACCCCTCCTGGGGGGTTCAGTGTGCACAAAATGAGCACTCAGGGCACCAGAATTCCAATTAAAAACTGCAACACCACATCCAGGTGGGTTTGGGTGCTAAGGTAGAATGCTCTTCCCTTCCAATTATTTAGGTTGGAAAAGCCCTCTAAGATCATCAGGTCCAGCCTGGCATTCCAGAGCCACCACAGACCCAGGTGCCACCAGGATGCTCCATGGTCTTTGGATTCCCACCACCAAAGGCACCATCACCATTTTCTCACTCTTGGTTTCGTGTCCCAGGGATCATTTTTCCTGTGGGAACCTACAGAGCAAATCTCCTCTGGGTGGTCCCAAGGAATGTGCTGCTGCAGGCACCAAAACTGGCTGTGAGGAGCCAGGAAAAGCAGGATAAAGCAGGAAAAGTCCCCAAAGCTCCATGAAATGAGAAATAAAATACTTGGATGCAGCTTCATCCCAAACACCCACACTGGTACAATAATGTGAATTCAAATGTTCATGAGCTCATCTTAGAGAGATCTAAACTTTGAGTATCTACTCACCAGGGCCTCTGGAGTGAGTTC
Organism: Chloebia gouldiae; assembly: GCA_003676055.1. Classification (NCBI taxonomy): domain Eukaryota; kingdom Metazoa; phylum Chordata; class Aves; order Passeriformes; family Passeridae; genus Chloebia; species Chloebia gouldiae. The sequence continues at coordinate 11,372,612 of QUSF01000019.1, read as the reverse complement.
AGGCAGCAGTGGAGAAAAGAACATTAGAATCACAAGATAAAATGTGAAATTTAAAATGACAGCTAAGGGTTTTTTCAGTTGTAATTAGAAAATTGTAAGAAAACTTTAAATTAAAGGAAGGTTTACACTAAGGATCTGTCTGAGGAAATGTAACCTGCCAAGGGTTTCTGCTACTCCTGAAGTAATTAGAGCACAAAGCAAAAACCAAAACCATGTAACAACATTATTATCATCATTTATGGCACAATATATTGAATTCTTCTTGCTTAATTTGATTAAAAAATATAAAACCCAAACTGATAAAGATATTGGCTGCTCAAAAAGCTTCTGAGTACAATCATCCCAAAGTACCTTCATGTCAACCCAGGTTCAGATTCCAGAAGGGAAAATAACATTGGAATCATTGTGTTCCATTTGAAATTACTTTGGCAAGGCTTCGTCAGGTCTCAGTCAGCTCTCAGCAGAGAATTACCACGACACACAGGCTAATAACCTCTTACAGCTTTCTTCCAAAACAGTGTGTTAAACCCAGCAGTTCTCAACACTTTCAAATGCAAGCTGGGGAAAAAAAAAAAAAAACAGGGCAAGTAGCCAAAAAAATGAGTTGGCTTTCCAAGGATCTCATTAAAAACAAAAGAAACCAGACATCCACAGCATCATGTGGGTGATGGTTCCAAAAAGTTAGGAACAAAAAGACATTTTTAACATTCTCTTGCATTTTCTTAGTGCAGCAGTTAAGCTACGCTGCCTCTTTCACTCAGCTGTGTGAAGATCCTGCGCCCTATTTTTCCTTAAAAGATCCCATTTCTTAGCCAGTCTGGGCAATGACAGGCTGGGAGGTGCCTCTCAACTGCTCGTGACTTTAGAGTAGGTAAAATACACCAGGGGGACAACCAGCAGGGCAAACTGGTGTTTGGGAGAGCAGCCACTCCTACCCGTGATTCCCTGTGAAAAACCCATGGAAAAGCCACAGCACTAACATGGGATGTCCCCTGGATGAAAGATTATTCTAAATAATAGTGACAGGATGAGAGGAAACAGCCTCAAATTTAGGTTGGATATTAGAGAAAATTTCTTCATGGAAAGAGCTGGCCAGCAGGGCAGTGGTGGAGACCCCATTCCTGGAAATGTTAAAAAAAAATGTGTGGATGCATCATTTGGGGATGAGGAGGTGCTGCTGGACTCCCACCTGAGTTCTTCCCCAGCCTCAACAATTCTATGATAAACCCACAGGTTCCTTCATGTCCCCCAGCTTTGGAAGACACACATTCAAAAGGTTTTGAAGGGATTCAGTTTGTCCCCACTCCAAGGAGAACAACCAGCTCATGCTCAGGAATTTTCCAGGTTTAAATCTCAAAGCTGCCTCACCACCTCAAAACTTTGCAAGGTGCCAAGAATAGCAACAATTTTTTCTTTTAACAGAAGGAAAAAATGAAAAAAAAATCTCTAAAAAACCCTTTGTTCACCATTTTCCCCTTGAACTCAAGAACAGCAGCAGTTGGGATGATTTTATCCCTCTGTGCTTCTTCCTCATGCAGGAAGAGCTGCTCCCTAACACACAGCTCTTTGCTTCCAAGCCACTGGAATTTTCTTGTAGCAAAACAAACTTTAAGGTCACGGGGTTGCTGCTAAGCAATAAAAGTGGAGCTAATGCTCCTCAGTGATATTTTGGAAGCAAAGTTAAAAGCAAGTTGTGCTTTAGAGCACAGCAACAGCCTTCTCCTGGTTTTACAAAGCTGCCATGGCTCTGAGATCTCCATTCCTGGCAGGACACCAAATCCCACCCACCCTTAGGGACAGGAAAATGTCTTTGTCAAGGGAAGCACAATAACAAAATCCAGAAAACAGCAGCATCACAGTGGATGTTGGACAAGGTCACCAGCCCAAGCCCACCTTGCTGCAGGAAACCTTGCCAAAAACCCAAGATAGCTCCCAACACACAAAAACCATAATAAGAAAATACAATTATGACCAACAAGGTAATTATTTTAGTGCTGGAAATCATTATTCCACCTCTAGACCCCAGGAGGGATTAATCATAACCCAAACAGATGGAAGGAGTGCTCCAAAAAGGAGCAGATGGATTTGGGAGGGCTGGGATACCTCACATGCACATCTCAACATTGGCAGCTTCACCGGGTGCTCCTCAGAATCCCAGACTGGTTTGGGCTGGAAAGATTTTAAATCCCATCCCATTCCCACCCTGCCAGGGCAGGGACACCTCCCACTGTCCCAGCTGCTCCAGCCCCAATGTCCAGCCTGGCTTTGGACACTTCCAGGGATCCAGGGGCAGCCACAGCTGCTCTGGGAATTCCATCCCAGCCCCTCCCCACCCTGCCAGGGAACAATTCCTAATTCCCAAAATCCCATCTAACCCTGCTCTCCTTCCATGACTTTTCCATCACAAACGGTCACAGATTACAGAAATTAAGGAGAAAACCAGATTATGAAATCCAGAGGGCTGCCCCATCTGCTCATCAGTTTTCACAAGCACACCATTATCAATATTCCACCAATGCCAGGGACATTTTTAACTCCCAAGGCTGGGAGGAAACCACCAGCTCTGGGGTGGAAACCATCAAGGGAAAAGAGCACCTGCTGAAGAATAGTCCTTCAAGGAATCTCAGCTCTTTGAATAAGAAAATACCCTGTTATTTCAAACACAGTCAAGTACATTCATTTTCCTCCCAGGTGCAGTTAATTTGACAGGTACAATGCTAAAGCAAAAATCCTGCAAGGTCTTTCCTGAAAAGGTCAGTACATTATGCAATGAGGTTTTATGGACAGCAAAAAGAATCCCTCCAAGTACCGAAATTTAAGATGATTTATCAATGTGCATTTGTATCTTTTATTCCCAGATGAAGAGCAAACTTTGGGGCACACGAGTTCATTTTGAGAGCTGGCTCCTAAGGAAGTTCCAAGCTTTGAAAATTGTTATCCTCAGTCTATACATGGAAAATAGTGGTAGGCTTTTCTATACAGAGAAATATTCAGCACTAAGGAAAAATAAAATTGCTCCCATTTGAAGTCTTATTGCATTCCAGCCCTGAATTAAATTATTCGATTGTTCAAGCTGCATGTCTGGACTCTTAAACTTTCTAAGTAAGCACAGAGTCCTGTAAGAAATGCATTAATAGTCAGGAAAAGTAGCAGCAATTCCTTCTAATCCAAGCTTTTTGTACTGTTCAAACTCTTCTTGAAACAATGCATCCCTTGGCCTCCTAAAACATAATTGCATTTCAAACACTTCCTTCATCCCAGCTGCAATTTGGAAATGTAAACCAGTTACCCTATTCCACTAAAACATACCTTGAGGAAATATTTAAGTGATCAGGGCCCCAGTTATAAACTTGGATTTTCAAGTATCATCCACTAAGCATAAAATTGAGTGGTTAAGGTTGGTAAATAAACCTTTAAAAACCTTTAAAACCTTTTAAGGTTGGTAAAAAACCTTTAAGGTCATTGAGTCCTTCAACCCACCTTGTTCCAGATGTTTTTGGAACACTTCCAGGAATGGGGACTCCACCACTTCCCTAGGGAGTGCTTGACAACCCTTTCCATGAAAGAGTTTTCCCTAATCTCCAATCTAAATTTCCCCTGGAGCAATTTAAGGCCATGAATAATGTCTTTGAACATGGAATTAACACAGGCTTGAACCCACAAAGGGATTTGGGAAGCGAAATGATGATTTCAAAGCTTTTTTCTGCTCCCTTCACCCCAGTCCCGAAGATTTAATAACACCTGATAGGCTGTGAAACTGGGGTGCCCTGCTTTTCCTGTAGCTTGCAATCCAGAATCTCTGCCATCCTTCTGGCCTCTTTTTCCCCTGTTATGAAAACTACCCCTCATCCTGCAGGAGGCTCAGGATGGATTTTAAATCAGAGCTTTTGCACTTGCACTCATCTGATGGATTCAACTTGACTGGTCAATTATGTAAGTGCAAAGAGCCTATTTTCATACATTTATTAAAACCATCCTGCTTTTGTTTCCATAAGCCTGCCTCAAACCCAGCACAGTATTGCCATTAAGCCAAATTTCCACGGGCTAACCCCAGATTTGAGCGTGGCTGTGGGGGACTTGTCAGGAAGGATCAGCTCAGAGGCCGCCTGCGAAGGTGCCGGGCTGGGCAGGAGCTGCTGCGGCTGCTGACGCACGTCAGGGTTTGCCCACTGCTGATGGACGGTCCCAAACATCTCTGGAGGCAATTCTGAGAGCACAGCACGGATCTGACAGGTACTGCTATGACAACCAGGCACCACAAGGGCCTACATCTCCCTGGAAGCTCCAAAAATAAACATTCCAGGACATGTTTATCCAGCGCGGCTCCCTCGTCTTTTGTACTTTTCTTTGTAAGGCTGTTTTTTTTTGGGCTTTTCGCACTGAAAATTCATTGGGATTCTGGGCTGGTGGGCTGGGTTTGGGTGGGGTTGAGGGCATTTTCTTCATGGAACGTGTGGAGTGGTGGTTTGGATTTCTGCTGGGAACAGGGGGCAGAATACAGGAATATTTCTGCTGCTGCTGAGCAGAGTTTGGGGCTGTGACAATTCCCTGAGGAGCTTTTCCAGCGCCCAACCATCCTTTGGGACGAAACTTCTCCTGATATCCAACCTAACCTTCCCTGACACAGCAGGTAACACCCTCCAGATTCCCTCCCCAGGCCAGCTCTATCTCCTCTGGAAACAAAAAAACAACAGAGACAAGAAACCTTATTTTCACTGAGAGCATCTCATGCCTTTCTCTCTGACTTCAAAAGGCAAAACAAACAGGTATTTTATGTAAATGTGGACATTAAAAACAAAAAATAGAACAGCAAACATCAGATTACTTTTTCATAGGCAACTCAGCTTCCACTGGCAGAGCTGCAGATGAAAGTACCAGTTACAAATTAATATATCATAAGGTCTTACCAAAGGAACTGAATTGTCTCAAATGCCAAAAGTAAGACCAAAGACTAAATTATTTTCATTTACGGAACCGTAGGGAGGAATTGCTTTCATGTTCTGAGTTATGTGTTTAGGAGGAACCTAAGTTTAGCTTGTCAGCTTCTGACAAAAGTTAAAAACAATTTCTAAAACATTTCGGAATCATTTTGAAACATGGTTTCGATGGGGGAAATGGAAACAAGACAAAATCACAAAATCCCTGCCTTTTCTTGTAACTCTTTTTACAGCTCCAACTCCTCGTGTGTGCTTTCCTGGAGGTGCCTGGAAGGAAGAATCTGCCTCCAAAGCACTTCCCAGCCCTGTCTAGAAACACAGGAAAACTCCCTGATTGCTTAAAGCTCTTAAATACAGATATTATGGCTTGAATTTCCTGAAAATGTGGGCATGGACAGCTGGAATTTTAAGGTGGACAAGTATCCTAAAAGGAATTAAATAAATCATTTCCAGCTCCTCCTTACAAGGAGCTGTTTCAAAAGTGTATTTAATGGTCCCTTACCCATCTCTCTCATCCCTCAGTGGTTTTTTTCCATCTCCTTTCCTTGGATATTGCTGTTTACAGTAAACCAGGGGCTGATCTGGACCAAAATTTAGAAGTGAAAGGAAAAGCCACTGCATTGGTTTGAATATTCTCTTCTTTTACTCCCAAAATTAATTCTTTTCCCCCCAAAATGCTGATCAGCCACCTGCAAACCAATGCCCCCTTGAACACACTGTGGCAATTCCACCAAATGGTAACACCAAAACCTTGGGCTCTGAATCAACAAATTGCTTAGCTAAAATGAGAATTCTACTACATTAGATAAGTCATTAAATTAAGTATTTTAGAAAAAAGGAAGAATTCTCTTGTTAGATATGAAGATTTCTTGTGTTCATTTTGGCATGAAAGGTGGGAAAGGTGGCTCCCAGAGGTGTTGGAACAAAGGCACGGGATGTGATCCTGAATTTGGGATGTGATCCAGAATTTGGGATGTGATCCTGAGCCTGGCACAGCAGTACTGAGAGGTAGGAAAGAGAGAGGATCCTGATGTTTTCATGGCCAAAATCAGGCAAGCAAAGTTTTCAGAGTAATTTCTGTCACTACTGAGGGTGCAGAATTTTTCTATATATATAATACATATTTCTATATATTTATTCCACTGGTGGAAGTCAAAAAATACAATACGAAATCTGAACTTAAGTTACATTTGCAAATATTTCCTGTAATCCAGTCATTCACATGCATTTCTCCATTTCCTCTCTTCCCCCATGGCTACAAATTTTATCTCATCCAGAATATTTGAAGCCACTGCTTAATCCAGAGCTTTTTAATCTGGAAGCAAAGCACTGCATGGAGAGGAGCTTTTGGAGAAAGCTCCTATAGAACTGGTCTAAAAGAGGAATTAGAGCTTGCTCTTCCAGCTATTTTTATTCTTTTCCCCATTGCTTCACACTACCAGATTCATTCCATGCAGGAAACAAATTAAATAATTGATACATTAAAAATTTAGTTCCCTTGATTTGGCTTATGGAACAGAAAGTGCCCAAGGAGGTGCTTTCAGAAATGACACAAAACTGCACATTTGGAGTTATTTCTATGGAGAGGATGCCACAGCTTTAGAAGACAAAATTTGTTCTTAAATTTCATCTGGTTTTCTTCAATAAAACTTTATAAGGGTGGAAATAAATGGAGCAGATGGACAAAACAAGGTATTTTACAGTGCAGCTTTCTGGGTTTGGAAACCACGTTAACTCCAACAGGAAAAATGAAAGGCATGGATATCAACTGAGAATTTCCAAAGGAGCTGGTACAATGGGAATGCAAGAATGAGGGAATTAGGGATGAACAACCCCCATGAGGACATCTGAGGATACTCTTCAACACCAAAAAGACTGGGAAATGTTTTTGGTTTTAACATTAAATACTACTCAGCTCCTGTACAGACACTGAGGGGAGTCAGGAAGAATCAAAGATGATCAACACAACCCATTTCTGCTTCCTCAGGACTTCATGTTCAGCATGGGATAAAGACAAAACTATTTTTAAGGATAAAAATTCCAAGTCTCTGTCCTAACTGTGAAGCATCATGCTTTGTATTGTTCCAAATTTTCCATGGGGAACTGCCTGGGGGAAGGATCCCTTTGTGCTCTAAGGAAAAAACCATGGGCAGGGAAAGGTTCTTTTTGTACCTTTGCTCTTTCATTTGTTTTGCCAGAATTTCACAGTGCCAAATAAAACCCAAGGTGAAATCCCTACCCAAGTGAACACTGAGAGGTCACCTGGCAGTAGTGTGAAGAGAACACAATTCCAGCCTGGTTTGGGTTGGGAGAGACCTTAAATCCCATCCAGTGCCACCTCCTGCCATGGCAGGGACACCTTCAAGTGTCCCAGCTGCTCCAACCCCAGTGTCCAGCCTGGCCTTGGGCACTGCCAGGGATCCAGGGGAATCTGGGAATTCCATCCCAGTCCCTCCTCACCCTCCCAGAGAACAATTCCCAATTCCCAATCTCCCACCCATCCCTGCCCTCTGGCAGTGGGAGCCATTCCCTGTGTCCTGTCCCTCCATCCTTGTCCCCAGTCCCTCTCCAGCTCTCCTGGAGCCCCCTGAGGCCCTGGCAGAGCTCTGAGCTCACCCCAAACCTTCTCCTCTCCAGGTGAGCACCCCCAGGTGTTCCAGCCTGGCTCCAGAGGGGCTCCAGCCCTGCAGCAGCTCTGTGGCCTCTCTGGATCCTGTCCCTGAGCTCACTGTCCCTCCTGTGCTGGGCTGACACAAGGAACACTCCCTGCAATATTGGCCACACCGTAATTGCCCTGTCCTCACTTAGCAATGCCACTCAAAGCATTAACAATGTCCAAACACAAACCTTCCCAATCCTGTTGCAATCTCTTCCCAAACTTCAGGAACCCCAGAGTTCTGTTCACAGGTAACACACACTGGGAGGGTTTCCCAGCACTTCCAACACAGCTCCCAAGGCACTCGGAGTTGCTGAAGCAAAACCACTTTCAAAATTAATAAAGTAAGAAATAAATCCAAAGAGTTTCAGATGTTCCTCATCAGCTCTCAAAGGGCTCCTTATGTCAAACATCAGGTGCTTCTCAAGCATTCCAAACCAGCAGGAAGAACCCAACGATGGCTCAATCTCCTGACTCCTATTAATTCAGAACAGATTTTATTAGGGAGTTAAGGAGACTTCAGAAGCCAAGATTAAAGTTATGGTGCATTTTTATAAGGAGAGCAGGAGCTGTGGGTCAGGATTTTATATGGAAACGCTGACAACTTTACAGCCATGGTAGCTTCCAGTAAATGCAGAAGAGATTTCTCCAGGCAACTGGTAAATATAATGTTTTTCCCTTATACTTTCATTTCAGTACACATAAAAGCATTTGACACACTTAATAAAATGTCACCAGCATAAAACACTGCACAAAGGAATGCTAAATAATGACAGAACTGCAATTATTGGGGAAAAAAATGAGCATTAAGAACATTTTCAGACTCTCTCTACATTGCTAGGGTGATGGATTTTGGATGTAAAAGCTTCCTTAATTCTTCTTGTCACACCAATGAAAACATTCCTGGACATACAACTCCATACAAAACCACCTAATCTGAGGTCATATGCAAAACATGCAATCCACCCTCCAAAGAATAAACTGAATTACTTTAAGATATGGATAGAATTTTACTGCACCTGCAGTTAGCTCCAAAATCCAGGTTCTCACACTGACGCCACCCTCAAGTTTAGGTGGACTCCAAGAGCCCTAAACCAGGCCACTACAACGCTCCCCCAGAGGCAACTCTGCAGTGATTCCTTGCATGGGAGGAGGAGGAGGAGAAGGCAGGGCGGGCTGGCTGCAGCTGCTGTTTCCAGGCAGCCCCGGAGCTGCACTGGAGTGGCGACGGAGCTGCGGCGGAGCCAAGCCGGAGTTCCGCTGGAGCTGTGCCAGAGCTGCACCAGAGCTGCGCTGGAGCTGTGCTGGAGCTCCACTGGAGCCGTGCCGGAGCCGTGCCAGAGCTGTGCTGGAGCTCCACCAGAGCTGGACCGGAGCCAGAGCTGTGCTGGAGCTGTGCTGGAGCTCCACTGGAGCTGTGCCAGAGCTGAGCCGGAGCTGTGCCAGAGCTCCACTGGAGCTGTGCCAGAGCTGTGCCGGAGCTCCACCGGAGCTGTGCCGGAGCTCCACCGGAGCTGCACTGGAGCTCCACCGGAGCTGTGCCGGAGCTCCACCGGAGCTGCACTGGAGCTCCACCGGAGCTGTGCTGGAGCTCCACCGGAGCTGTGCCGGAGCTCCACCGGCTCGGGAGAGCTGCGGAGCTTTTCCCTCTGTACTCACTTGTTCTGCATCATGTTCATGATCACCCAGTCGAAGGGGTAGACGTTCTTCCCTATGAGGTTCTTGAACATGATGAACGTCTCCATCAGGAAATCCTAAAAGAAGAGATAATATTTGGAGACAGTCGGACCAAGCAATGCCAAGGGATGGTGGCAGTTATTGATGATTGAACTCCAAAGGGGTCTTTGTGTTCTGCTTCCTCCAAAAGCTGTTTCTCATCAAAAACACGCTGAAATCCTACTCAAGCACATTTATACATGATGCCCATAAAGCCTACAATAATTCCACTTCAGAAATTATAACAACAGAAATCCCACATTTAAGCAACCAATGGGATTCATCAAGGCCAAGCACTGGTTCACCAGTTATCCAGAAGGAGTTTCTCCTGGAAAAACCATCTTTTTTTTTCCATACTATGGACAAAACCTCCCAATTCCTCCATGTATGGTGACACAGCTGTCATGACACACTCTTCAGAAATTGATAAAAGCACAATGGTTCATGGAAAGAGGAAATAAACAAACCTAAAATATTTATTTAACTCAGGATTGCACTAAAAATACTCCCTGGAGTCAGGTGATGAATAACCCCTCCCTTCATGGAGATTCTCCAGAAACTGAGATTATTTATGTATTAAAATAAAAACATGTTCCAGCTCAAATCATCACCTCCACCTGAGGCAGAGGACAAAAATGGTTTGGACATCCCAAAATTGGGAGGGAGAATTGCTTCTGCAAGGGAAAAACTGCCCAAGAACAGTTAATTTAACAGCATAAACCAATTTATTTCCACACAGCTTTAAACACACAGTTCTTTGGACCAGAAACTTTGTGTACTTTACAATGTAAATCATCTCCTACAACTTGGGAATCTGTAATTGCTATCTAACAATTTCAGTAATATCAAATGCTGCGAGAAAGATAAAGGGGAAAAGAGAACTTCGTGCAGAAAGTCCTTGATCCACTTCACACAGAGATAAAAATGAACTTTTATTCCAAGGTTAGAATATCTTCCCTTTGATACAGTTTCTCAGCAATGGTATTTATCTGGTCTATCTTTAAAATGTCAAATGCCTACAAAAAAAAATCCCAATATGTTCCATCGACTGGACTTTTAACTAAGACTGGTTTCTGTGTAACCTTTTCAGTGAGAAACCAAAGTGAAGTCCCTGCTCTCATCAGTCTTTCTTCAGCTCTGAGAGCCAGGATCTTCAGCAGATTTATCTTTTAATCCACTGCTCTGTTCAAATGTTTTCCTGGCTCACAAATTCCCTGTTGGTGAATGCAGGGAGCTGCAGAGATCCTGAGGCTTGGAGACCAAGAACCCCAGAATCCCTGACTGGTTTGGTGGGAACATCTTAAAGCCCATCTCATTCCAAACCTTCCACTGTCCCAGGCTACCCCAATGTCCAGCCTGGCCTTGGGCACTGCCAGGGATCCAGGGGCAGCCACAGCTGCTCTGGGAATTCCATCCCAGCCAGGAATTCCTTCTCAATCTCCCATCCATCCCTGCCCTCTGGCAGTGGGAGCCATTCCCTGTGTCCTGTCCCTCCAAGCCCTGGTAAATGTTTCTTATTTCACAAAGCAAAGTGAAATTTCCCCTCTCTGGAGTCATCCCAGACCCACCTGGACCCTGCCCTGGCAGAGGGTTGGACTGGGTGATTTCCAGAGGTTTCTTCCCTATTCTGGGATTTTGGGAACTTCCAAAAACTGGGCTCCACCATGTACAGAACACTCCTGATAAAAGCTCCTCTGTCATTTTACCACACATCAGCAAGGATCACAGAATCCCAGAGCTCTGAAGTGGGAAAAGCCCCCCAGGACCACCAAATCCAACCTCTGACCGAGCCCCACCGTGCCCAGCAAACAGATCCTGGTGCTTTGGCATGGCTGGACAGCCAGCCTGGAGCTGCTCCTGCTTCAGCTGCCCCCACTGCACCACTCATCCAGAGCCACTCCTCCAGCTCAGGAAAATCTGCCTTCACCTAAGAGCTCAAAATGCACATTTCCTGCTCGTTTTTCCTGGGTTTTTGTGAAAGAATTCCACTGATGATGATTTGGTTCCTTCCTGAGCCTGGGGGTTCTGACCTACTTTGCTGATTCAGCTCTGCATTTCCATCATCCCCTGATATTTACATTTTAATAACCCCACGCTCACACAGGTACTTTAAATAATGCTTTGTAACAACTCAGCTAATTATTGATCAAATAAAAGGCTCCCCACGCTCACCTGGGGTTTATGTATTCATAATATTGCCCTTTTTTCCATTTTATGGTTCTCATAGAAAAGCAAATGGTCTGGATGAATTAACCTCATTTTATGCGGAAAATGTGTTTTTTGAGGGGTTGGGAAGAGAGGGAAGCCACCAGGACGAGAAAAAGCTGCTTATTTTCAGAATAACTGGAAGCAGGACAAATATTTCTGAATGTAAAAACCTGTACTAAATGAGGAAGGGTTACAACTCCTGCTCTCTCTCCAGCTACAAATACAAATCCTATTTAATAGGAAATAAAACTCACAGCAGGCAAGACCCCTAAAAAATTCCCATCCACTGATGGACAGGAAACAGCCTGAGCTCAGTCTGAGATTCTCTACGTGGCAGAACATTAACAGGCATTTTTTGTCAACTAAACCACATGTGTCTCAAATAAAAATATTTTTTTACCAAGTAAAAAGAGGGGAAAAAATAAATTAGTCCCAGAAATAACCTCCCTTATCTCAGATAATATTTCATCTCAGGGTGACAGCAGAATCACAGATTTTGATTTTACAGAATCACAGCAGAGTTTGGGCTGGAAGGGATCTTAAAGCAAGAAACTCCTTTTTGAACAGACATTCCTTAATAAATCTAAGCTCTCTATTCCGCAGAGAGGTAAAAGACTGGTTTTATTGCACTCCACCTCATCTTTTTGAGGACTTTTGAGGCCAAATATGACCATTATAATAACCTAAACCTGCCACCTACATAACACAGACCATAAAGTTTCCTCCAGCACTTCCAGCCCTGAGTTTCCAACTCCTGCTTGAGCAAGAGCAGAGGCTGAAGGAAGATTTAGGGGTCTCCAGTGGTGAAAAAGTTTAAGTTTTCCCTTTTTCTTGCCTTTTTTTTTTTTTATAAAGAAAAAGCTTTTCGTTTCTGCCTGGATGAATTTAGTCTCAGTTCTAAATCACTGCTCTGTGATTAAATGGAATACTCTGCAATAAGAGGTGCAGTTGTCACCTCCAGCTCTGTGTTTTTAAAAGCAAAGACTCCTGGATTTCAGTTCTACTGGCTGAGTCAAATGAGAGTGGCACAAAAAATTGCTGGGTTAAAGAAGTGGAAAAACCACAGAAAAACAAAAAGAAGGATAATTTAGTTTACTTCCTGTAGTTTCTTTTACTCACAGGATTGACAATGCTATGCCAATAAACCTCCACACTTAATGAATATTAATTAAAATCAGTTCTGAGGTTCAGAGATGCCAGAGCAGGTGCAAAAAGAGGCTTCAGCACCTGAAAACTGGAACAGGGCAAAGAGCTCAAACATTGCCCAGTACAGGCAGAAAGAAGAATAATGTAAGTTCAACACAAACTGGGCAGCCCAAACATTAAATTTACACAAAGGAAAGACCCTGATTTTCTTTGCTCTTCCATTTGCTATAAAAATTCTTCTCAGCCCATTATCTGCACTTAGCTTGGGAATGTTCTGCTCTTGGTGCCCATCCATGTAAAGGCTCCAAGATCCCAAAGGAGGCCCAGCCCTTCCCATGCACTGATCCTATTTCCAGCAATTTGCAGCTGGACTTTGCCTTCCCCCTCTCACAGCAGCAGCTCTGAGCTTTAGAGATGCCAGAGCAGGTGCAAGAAGAGGCTGGAAACTGAGCAAAGAGCTCAAACCTTGCCCAACACTGAGAGAAAGACGAGTAATACAAATCCAGCACAAACTGGGAAGGCCAAACATTAACATGACACAAAGGAAAGGTCCTGGCATTGTTCTGGTGGGGCTGGAGGCAGAGGAGAAGCTGAAGAAGGACCCAAAGCCAGGTGGGAGCTGCCTGGAGCCCCCTCAGGGTGGCAGTGGGGTCCCCTCCCAGCCCAGCCTGGCCACATGGCAGTGGCACTTCCAGGTTATTACAGAGTCATCTCCTCAGCTATAAACTCCCCTCTATTATCCTTTAATTAACTTGGGTTGTTGCCTTAGCCAGGCTACACAATGACTCTGAGAAGAGAAATTTCAATTATTATTGCTTATTTAACAACTAAGGGCATCTTTAAGGTCAAAGTGTTTTGCATAAAAGGGAAAAGGGAAAGTGAGCAGATGTTTAAGTAAAAGCAACTTCCAGAAATGAAATCAGGACATCTGGAAGATTTAACACTGAAAGTTCCTTTCCTAAGAAAGCATTTTTTATATTCTTTTTCTTCTTTGCTTACCAGATTTTAGTAATGTCTCATCACTATTATTTTTACTGCTTTCTTTTAATTGCCTTCAATCCACTGTCTCATGTCTTAAAACACTGAACAGCTCCAGCTGTACTCCTGTGCATGTCACAGTGCCTAAATAATTATTTTATATTAAATCTCTAATGCCAAACACATTCTGTTCACATCTCACATGTGCATTTAATGACCAGTAACAGGAAAAAAAAACCCAAAAACAAGCTGAGCCATCTTATGAAGAGATAAAACAAATGAAACTCACCACGACATCTGACCTCATCTTGCCAAAAGTCTTGATTAAATGGGCATAGTGATAATCCTCCATTTGCCTCAGGATGGCTGTCATGCAGGCCACGAAACTCCCCTGGCAAAAAGCAAGAAAGGAATCCATTATTTAGGATAATGCAACATAATACTGGCTACCAAAACATAAAATTGCTAGAGAGAACCACAGAACGCAGTGGAGATAATTCTATCATTAAATTCATTAATGGATATGTAAAATTCTGTCCAAGAAATAAACAAAAAAAACCCCATCTCGAAAAGTTTCCAGTTTCCAATTTCAGGAGTTTATCACCAAAGCTTTTGTGACACATTCTTCATCTAAAAATTGCTCAAACATTAAAATGTCTGCAAGGTAATAAACAACACTCCTAAAATATCACACGATATCAGCATTTGCATTTGGAAAGTCAATATTCTGCTCAAGGAAGAAATCTTTTCAAAATTATGATATTGAGCATTGAGCTAAACCAACCCCAAGTTTTCATTTCACTGTGTGGTATTTTCAGATACAGTGATGCTTAATAAAACACCACCAAAATCCACTGAATTCCATCAAAACAGAACAGCAGCACCATCCAGATCCCTCTCAAAGCACAGAAAGAGTAGAAAGTGACCAAAAGCAAGTTGAGTTTTTCCTTCTGCTGGGTGACAGTGCTGTAGTAACAATCCAACCCGTTCCCAGGGCTCCTAGATGTAGTAAAATCCTGTGAATGGGAGATTCTTGTCCATCCTCCCTCTCTGCCTATCTGCTAAAAGCCTGGTAATGAAGTCCACATCTTTTCTGGCCCTTAATTCAAGAGGAAAACATTAAAAATTGGTAGAAGCCCCAGCAGAATGACTTGTAAAAGAAATTATTCTCTCTGTGGTTTGATAGAATTGCAAATCCGCCTTTCTGTGCTGTTTTCCAGGATATTCCATACCACAGCCCAAGAAAACACTCAGTAATTTTCTCTTTATAAAGACACAGAGTCCTTATTGTTACCTTTAAGTTCAGCATTAATTTCAATTTAATATCTTTATTTCCACATCAATCCAAGTAATTGAGATAAAGCCCAAAATGACACCGGGGCACCTGCATGTGCTCTGAGCCCTCTTATTTACAGAATTAAATTTACAGAATAAAATTCCACCTGATCAGCACTCCTGGAATTTGCTTTTCTCCTGCAATGGAGCTGAGATTAAAAGTCCTGATTTTGTCCATGCAGGAATATTGGATTTTCCAGAGGATGCCAAGGTACCTGATGGGAGCTCTGTGGCACCTGCAAACTCCATGAATATGGGAGGAAAGTCCACCTGAGCTGCTGCTCTGGGACATCAAAAGAACTTTCTAACAACAACAGAATCTGGGGCTCTACAAAGACAATGTTTCCTACTATGAAATGGAAATAAGATGGGACCATCTCAAAAATCCAAACATTAATTGTCAAATCTGTGCCTAACGAGCTCCTGGCACAGCAAACACTGGAAGGGCTCTGAGCTCTCCTTGGAGCCTTCTCCTCTCCAGGTGAGCACCCCCATGGGTTCAGATCAACTGTTAAACTTCCAGTCACGTTTTAATATTCATTTTTCATGCTCATCTTGGTGTTTATCTTGGTAGTAAAAACTCTTCCTTTGATACAGAATTGTTCCTTGAAGCCAACATCACACACACATCCCTGCTCCAACACTGATCTGCAAATCCCCACCTGAAAACCACTGATCAAGGCCCTGCTAGGAAGGAACATCTATTTAATATTAGGAGGAAAGTACAACTACCAGTCATCATTTTCTTTGTGAGGTGTCACTTGCAGCCAGCATGCTCTTAATTACAATGCTAATAAAAGTTTGTAATTATTTAGAGGTAATATTTGTACTCTAGATGTTTTTAATATGCTCTAACTAGTTAGCAATAGCTAACAACATGATTAGATTTTAATCTTAAGTTGATTTTTAATCTTTATTTGTATTTGGAGATCATTGTTATCATCTACAGTCCAGCACTGGAAGCAATATATATAAAAAAGGTACCTAATTCTCTAAAAAATCAATTTCAATTTGAGCCATAGGAATAATTGCAAAGCTGTGTTTACCCAGCCAGTCCTGCAAGGGGTTTCCATTGTGCTGGGCATTTCTCAGCTATTTATTCACTGAAATAGTGGCAGGCTTTGCCCTGGAACTCTTTCCCTATTGCAAAGCTCAGAAATGAGCTGGTCACACAGAGGGGAAGATAATTACAGAATATCCACTAGAGAAACATTTTGCCAGCAGTTTGCTGCAATTTCTGCCTCTCCTGGATTGTTTCTTCCCAAACCAGGGGACACTGAGGGTCACCCTGGGCCAGCAGGGTTGAGAAGTGCCCGGCAGGAAAGGCCCTGGGGGTGCCGAGGGGTTGGAATGAGCCCAGATGTGCCCAGATGTGCCAGAGGCCACTGGCACCTGGATTGGAGCAGGAATTGTGTGACCACAGGCAGCAGGAATTGTCCCCTGTGCTGGAATAGTGAGGGATCTCAAACCCTGGGATCAGTTTGGATCCCGCAGAACAAGAGAGACACTGAGGGGCTGGAGAGTGTCCGGGGAAGGGAACGGAGCTGGGAAGGGGCTGGAGAACTCCTGAGGGGGCTGGGAAGGGGCTGGGGAATTCCTGAGGGGGCTGGGAAGGGGCTGGGGAACTCCTGAGGGAGCTGGGAAGGGGCTCAGCCTGGAGCAAAGGGGGATCAGGGGGGACCTTGTGGCTCTGCACAGCTCCTGCCAGGAGGGGACAGCCGGGGGGTCGGGCTCTGGGACAGGAACAGGGACAGGAGCAGAGGGAACGGCCTCAGGCTGGGCTCAGGGTGGATATTTGGGAAAATTCCTTCATGGAAAGGTTTGTCCAGCCCTGGCACAGCTGCCCAGGTGGAGTCCCCATGCCTGGAGGGATTTAAAATCCATGTGGAGGTGGCACTTGGGGACAGTGGTGGTCCTGGCAGAGCTGGGTTAGGTGCAAGGATGGAGTCAATAACTTTAGAGTGTGGAAGCAATAGTCAGGTCAGAGATAAAGAAAGCTAGATAAGCTTTCCCATTAATCCATCTGGGAAACTTTAGGTAGCTGGAGGGAAAGAACTCTAAACAATCTGCACCTGGTGTTTGTAACAAGCTGTTTACTCCCAAGGGGTGTCACGTTAATTAGCCAATCATGGGAAATTTATTGATTAAATGACCTATGAGGTCCACCTGTAGCGAGCTATGCTACAAAAGAAGAGAAGAGAGGCTAAAACAAACAAGGCACTTATGCCAATCAGCCTCCTGATACATCTCTGTGTCACCTCTGAGCCTGAAGGTCACATCAGAGAGGTTTTCCAGCCTTGATGATTCCATGATTCTCTTCTATGTTTGAAGCCATTCCCAAAGCAAAATCACGGAATCCAGGATATCTGCAGGCCTGCCCAAAGAAAAGCCAGATCCAGCTCCCAAGCAGGATGAGTGAAAATTCTGCTCCATTAAAAGAAAACAAACCTGAAGCTAACACCAAAGCATCTCTTTTTTCTTTGGAAAGGATGCCTGATTATTTAGAAACACATTTTATATATTAAAAAGAAAAGAAAAGAATATGCTATTCCAAACTGTGAAATTACTTCTGATTTCTGTAAAATTCACTTCTGAGGGAAAACTTGAAGAGGCAGAGGAATGCTCCAAAATTACTTATTTTCCTAAATCACCTTTAAAATAAAACAGTGTTCAAATGGCTCTTGAGCAGAAAGCAGAAGGGAAATTTTAGTTTTAAATAATCCCCACAAGTAACATTAACACTTAGAAACTCCAGAATGAAAAAAGAATTCCCTGCAGGAGAGACCACACATGCCAACACTTGTCTCCCTCAGGGATAAAAGATCCTGTTTTAAACAGCCTTGTCCATTTTCTCCCAGTAAAATATTTAAATTGAAATATCAAGCTCTTTATATATAGTGAGAAAATCTAGAGAAATCAAACCTACACTCAATTAAGTGATGTCTTATTAAAATGTCTCTGTTGCCATGGTCAGGAATAGATGAAAAAGTCTAAGTTTAATTTATTTTTTTCCATTAAATTTTCCTTACATGGCCACAAAAGACTACCCAGCTAAATAAATAAATGGATGAATATATAATTAAAAAAACCCAAACAAAACCACTGGAATTAATTAACTACATTTTGATTTTCAGAACATTTCCATAGAATTTATTTTGTTGGAAAGGATTTAAGTCCCTCACAATTCTCAGAGAGTTTGTAAAGATTTAAAAAATGAAGTTTTCTCTCTGCTTACAACTTGTATTCTCTCTATATCAGCAACAAATAAAGAATTAAAAATCAATTGTTATAAATTCTAGAAGCCACTCATTAAATTGTCACCACTTGCAGATTCACAAGATAAAAATCCAACTTTAAAATGTCCCAAATTTCATCTTTTTGCCACATGAAAATGTAAAATCCAATTTGTCCGCAGAGACATTTGCTCATTTCAATAATAGTATTTTATGTAATTTATAGTGTAAAGGTATTACAAAACCCAGCATGAATAAGGCAGAGGATCTTCCATCATTTCTTCTCTTCAAGAATATTTTATGTTATAAAACAGAGAAAGATATGGATGGAAGATTCAGATTCCAGGGCATCCTGAAGGGAGTTTGATTCCTGAAGCTTCTCCCAGGAGCATCACAGCAGGAAGGGCAGGAGAAAGACCCAAAACAAAGCAGAATCCCCCACTAACGCACATAAATTTCTCTCTACGTACAACAATTCATTTATTTCTCACAGTATTAAAACAAACATTTCTTTTCTCATAATAGAAAATCCCACAGTAAATTCAGCAGCACCTTCAGAGACAAAATTATTTCGTGGCTGCAGCAGCAGGATAAAAACAAGTGCAAAACGTTCCCATTTATCACATTTTTTACTGAATACACAGAATATTCCATTTCCTTAGGCCAAACTCTGCCTCTTGAACAAGAGAATAAAACATGTGAGCCTTTTTCCTTGCAGAGATGGAACTTCACACCTGCAATAATGGCAGTGATAAATATCTGGGCATTCTCCTGCTGCCACAAACATTAATTTGAAGCATCTTTCTGCCAATCAAGATGCAGTAAGGTATTTTCAGTGACAATCTTTGCTTCCAGAGCTCCTGGAAAAGATGTGAAACCTCCTTCACCTGATGTGACTTAAGGAGTTCAGAGCCTCCCTAAGCAGCAAAACCGATTTTAGGTCAAGCCAGGAAAAGCCCATGCAAAATGCAGAGCTCTGACATGGAGTTTAGAGGTGAAAATCAGTTTATTTAGTCTTCAAACCTTGTTTTACTTCCAGAAGTACTTTACAGACCCTGATTTTATCTCTGACAATTCCGTCTCCAGTCAATAAAAAAAACTTGGTTTAAAAGGAAAACTTTTCCAGCACTGAGTCCCCGCAGGAGTGGATGCAGGGAAAGCCCTTTGGGAAGAAAAACAAAAAGGTTTTCACAGAGATCACAACCAGAACCCAGCCCTGGTTGTGGCCTTCTGCATCTGAGGGAGGTGACAGGAGAGATGGAGAGAGAACATGGAGACAGGGAACAGCTCCCAGGGCCAGAGGGCAGGGATGGATGGGAGACTGGGAATTGGGAATTCTTGGTTGTGGGGGTGGGCAGGGCTGGGATGGAATTCCCAGAGCAGCTGGGGCTGCCCCTGGATCCCTGGAAGTGTCCCAGGCCTGGCTGGACACTGGGGCTGGGAACAGCCTGGGATGGAAGGTGGGATAGGATAGAATGGAATGGGATGGGATGGGATCCATGGGATGGGATGGGATGGGATCCATGGGATGGGGTCCATGGGATGGGATGGGGTCCATGGGATGGGATCCATGGGATGAGATGGGATCCATGGGATGGGATCCATGGGATGGGATCCATGGGATCTATGGGATGGGATGGGATCCATGGGATGGGATGGGATGGGATCCATGGGATGGGATCGGATGGGATGGGATGGGGTCCATGGGATGGGATGGGGTCCATGGGATGGGATCCATGGGATGGGGTCCATGGGATGGGGTCCATGGGATGGGATGGGATGGGGTCCATGGGATGGGGTCCATGGGATGGGATGGGATCCATGGGATGGGGTCCATGGGATGGGATGGGATGGGGTCCATGGGATGGGGTCCATGGGATCCATGGGATGGGGTCCATGGGATTGGGTCCATGGGATGGGATGGGATCCATAGGATGGGATGGGATCCATGGGATGGGATCCATAGGATGGGATGGGATGGGGTCCATGGGATGGGATGGGATCCATGGGATGGGATCCATTGGATGGGGTCCATGGGATGGGATGGGATCCATAGGATGAGATGGGCTTTGAGGTTTCTCCAATCCATTCCACGATTCTGTGATTCTAAGACCGCAGGAGCTCCACTGAAATTCACTTTGCACAAGGTTTATTTGTTAGGAAGTTGATGGCAACAGAGTGGGAATAGACAAAAAAAGTTCCCTGGTTCAAAAGTGCTTTGCACCAACTTCTGTAAAAAGCAGGAGAAAAAATTAATGAGATGTTTTAGCAACACCATTTATCATGTTTCTAGGGCTCTTTTACAAAAAAAAAAAAAGTCCATTTTAACCAAAAAATGGCTCCATGCAGTGTCAGTATTGAACAGTGCCCTTCAATGGAACCCACAGTGCTCAGGAGTTCTCAAGGTCAGTACATTTATTTCTGGTTTTCTAAACGCATTTGCCTTTCCTCATGTTTTGTTTTTTTTTTTTCCCTCCCTCTGCTACACTAAACATTATTTCACTGAAAATCTACAGAACTGCCCTCAATAAATCTGTTTCAGGTATCTTGGTTTACACATCTATTAATGCCGATAATAAAATTATAAATGCAGTCATAAAATACAGAAAACAACTGAATTTATGGGAATGGCCAGTGCTCAAACACTAAAAAATAGAAAGGAAAAGCCATTAAAAATTATTTTAAAGTAATTTTGCAAAAAATGCAGTGCTGAATATGGGAATACAACCCTGGTGCCAGGGCTTCACCATCCTCACAGGGAAGAATTTCTCCCTAATATCCAATCTAAATCTCCCCTCCTTTATTTTAAAGACATTCCCTGTTTTCCTGTCACTCCATGCCCTTGTAGCCATTCCCTTCAAAAAGTCACTGAGGAGGAACAATAAAACCAAACCTATTACAATGAGAAACCCCATTTTATTTATCAAACACAATTAATGTTGGAAGCCATGTAAAAACTTTTGATGCAGACCAGGAAAAAGAATTAAAGAAAAAGAGAAACCTCAAAAGAAAATGATAATTGGAGCCAAGTGGAATTCCCAGTTAGGAATGCACTGCAGTCCCAGTAACTGGGACAGCCCACAGGTATCTGGGATATTGTCTCTGCAGCACTGAGGCATCACTGTGACAAATTATGGGAACAAGAGGAAGAGAAATGATCTTTTAAATGATAATCTTCACACCACACAGGTGATGCTGCCAGATGAATACACTCCTAAAAGCAACAGCCATTTTGAAGACAAATTATCCCACTTTTGGTGCTTCTCATCTGCCTGTTTTAATGTAAATTATTTAGCAACTGCTTTATTGAGGGGCCCAGCGAGCTTGAGAGATAAGAAATGTGTGCAATCCAAATTTAATTGATGAAACCACGCAGTTCAGAGATCCCTGGATTAAAAAGCTCCTTGCAGGAGGAAGTCTCTTTGGGGAAGCTTTTGCATTTTGTAATTAATTCCTACCTTTGGTTCACTCAGCACATCAAGCATCACACCACACCCCGGGGGCTGTCCCCTTCCCCAGCTTTTGGGACAGAACACAGGGCACATGGGAAGGTTTATGGGTTGCAGGCTCTGATGTGGTGCTGTTCTCAGCTCTCTGAACTGCAGAAGGTGACCCAGTCCTTGCAGACAGGAATTACTGCCAGGCTCTCGTCAGTGGGGAAAATAAAGGCAGGGCTCTCTCCACATTTGCATGATATCAAAATGAAATCCCCAGCACAGGCAATGTTCTCATTCCCTCCTCCCCAAAGAGCAGGAAAAGTGATGGAACACACACAGACTGATAAGAGGCTGGTCCTTTGTTCTGACTTCTCTGACTTAAGCTCACTTTTCTGTGATATTTTATGTTACAGCAGCAAATTAATGCTATTTACACAAATGCATGTATCAATATGGTAAATAAGAGAAATACAATTTCCAGAGAGGTCACATTTCAAGTGAGAATTTCTGTTCCAATACAGACAGATAAGAGGAGCTGAAAAGATTAATACCCAATAGCAGCAAACAGGTGATTTCACAGGAGTGAAATTGCTCTTCCCTGCCTACAGGAATGTCCTCACCTTACCGGGCTCTTCCCTTGGAATTTGGAACCCAAATCACTCCTTCCACCCCTGCCATGGCAGGGACCCCTCCCACTGTCCCAGGTGCTCCAAACCCCAGTGCCCAACCTGGCCTTGGGCACTGCCAGGAATCCAGGGGCAGCCACAGCTGCTCTGGGAATTCTAATCCAGCTCCTCACCACCCTCCAGGGAACAATTCCTGCCCAAAATCCCATCAAAATCTTCCAGTTTGCAGCCATTCCCTGTGTCCTGTCCCTGCATCCCTTGTCCCCAGTCCCTCTCCAGCTCTCCTGGAGCCCCTCCAGGCCCTGGAAGGGCTCTGAGGTCACTCTGGAGCTGCTCCTCTCCAGGCTGAACAATCCCAAATCTCCCAACCTGAGGAGTTTTATCCTTGTCCCATGTGCACAATTGTCTCTTGCACAATTTTACGGCTGCAGGTTGTTCAATTTTATAAAACGTGGGCAAGGTTTGCAAGGAGCAGAGGAAAATTTCCACGGCATTTCCCTTTTCCAAAGTTTCTGTATTTTCCAGGAGCTGTCTGCAGGTGTTTGGAGAAGCAGCCATATCTGCATTTTCCACCCTCTCAAGGAACACAGACCTGTTTAATACTTTGCATTTAATTAAAGGGAGCAGGGAAGGCCTCATCTGCAGAACCTGAACACGAGAATATGTGGGCTGAGTCTCCAAGAATGACCCAATTCTTCCCTAACATTATTAAATTTGAATTTTGTTTCTTATTAAACTCGCAGCAACTCAGAAGACTTTGGGGGATTCTCTCAGACAACCTAGTGCTAAACAATGTGCAGTCTCCAGAAGAGCTTCAAAGGTGCCTCATGAAAAGAACATGAAATCAATCTCTAAGCTGCAATCTAAGCAAAAGGAGATGAACTTTTCTATTGTGGAAGAGTGAATTAATTAAACTCCTCTTTTATTATGATTTGGGACGATGACCAAAACGTTCAGCAGAACAAGCTACAACAGGATGCTGCTGATAAAAGGCTCTTTATCCTGATCCTGCCTGAACTCAGCAGAAATCCAACCCCAAGAGGACAAAAGGAGACCATCAACGAGGTAAAGGACAAACTGCTTGAGGTAAATGAACCAGTGTGGACCCAGGACACAAAAGAATTTTGCTTTTATATTGCTTTTGAATCAATAACATTATTTGGAAGTTAAGAAACAAGCTGAACATGTTAAACACATCTCATTCCCTTCTCCATTCCACAGAAAAGTCAAGATCATGGAATCTTAGACTGCTTTGGGTTGGCAATGATGCCTCAGGTTTGACTTTTCTGTTTTTCAGGTTTTGTGCTGCTTTAGTGTGAGGGTCTGGGATTTATATCAGGGGATGCTGAGCTCTGCACAGAGCAGGGAGACAAAACAATTCCTGCTCCAGCTGGGCACCAAGGACAAATGATCCAAATCTCAGCCCAGCAGCACAAACCCCGTGGGCTGGAGAGAGAAAAACCAGCAGGGTGGGACTGCCTGGGCTGGAGCTGGAATGGGATAATGAACTCCAAGGTGCCAATGGAGCAGAGCTGATCCCAGGAGAGCCCCCGGGAGCGCTCGTGCATTTTGGGGCCATTTTGGGGCATTTGGGTGCAGCCCTGGCTGGGCTCTGGTGCTGCCCAAGGTGGATCCATGAGGAGATCCTTGAATAAATCCCTGCTTTGTTCTGTGACTCTGCCCAGCCTCTGCTCCAGGGCAGCCTCACAAGGCATTAGAAGCGACGTTAAGGCTCATCCCATCCCAGCCCTGTCCAACCTGCCTTGGACACTTCCAGGGATCTCCTCCTGAAGGAATGGAATATTTGCTCAGGAAGCTCTGCTGCTTCCAGTTGAAGCTAATTCAGGTTTCTCTGTACTTGCAAGTTAACCAAAACCCACCTAAATTATTTTAGGAGAATAACTTATTTATTTTCTCACTAAACCAAAGGTGCAAAGCATGTTTTGACAATTTTCCTCATGACAGCCAGCACACACCATGTACTCCAGCAACAACAAAACATTTTGAAGTGCTGGTTTTCCACCACCGAAATAAATTCCAACTTATAATTGAATTTTATTTTCCTCCCCTACTTTGTTCTGGCAGAAATCAGAAGGGAAAGAAGTAAATCCCTCCCAAATAAGGAGTCGTTTATCACGTTCTAACAACACTCAGGATTAGAGATGGATATTCAGTTCTGGAATTGCTTTCCCCTACCTATGGCCCTGCCGTGCAGGCAACAAAAGCAACTTAAGTTGAGCGATGTTTTTTAATTATATATCCACACTTAAATGAGAGCTAATCTCTCCTTGGAAAAAGCAATTAAATCCAAACCAAGATTAAAATCAGTGGTGTAAAAGGTGCCAAAGTGAAAATCAGCTCCTCGGGCTGCAGGGGCAGGACAGGGAATGTTCCTAGGAAGGGGCTGGTTTGACCCAAGAGCTGAGCTCAGCCTTCCAACACCATTCCAAGAAAAAGTGTGGATATCCCATGATTCACATCCCTTTTTCCATCTTTTTCCTCCCATCTGGGAAGTAACAACAGCAGGATCTCTTTTCCAGGTTCTGATGTTCAGGTTCATACCCAGACTCACCCAGGATTTCCCATCACAGCTCTGGAGATCCAGGAATCTGTCCCAAGGGGAAGTAAAGCCAAAGCAGCAAATCAGCTTTAAGATGGCTTCAAAAGATAAAATAAATAAGGAAGAATAGGAAAAAAAACCTAAAATCAGCAAACAGGCTACTGCAAAACCTCAACAGAACGGTAGAGAGTGGAACTAAATTTTTTTAAGGCCCCTCCCAGTCCAAATCATTGTATGATTCTATGATTAAAATATCATAGAATTCAAATACTTCTGTATGTTACAGTACTACTTAGATATACTAAAAATACAAAAAATGGGAAAATAAAAATACCAAAACATCCCAATTATTCCCAGGGCCCATCTTTCAATGTCAAAACATGTGATATTTTTCTTACTTTATAATTTTTTTCTTACTTTATAATTTCTTACTTTATAATTTAAAACCATCCTAACTAATTTTTTGGAGGGGCATAACATTTGAAACCCCAGCAGAAAATCAACCAACCCTGAGTTATGGCAGAGACTACAACACTCATCCTACTCTTGACATTTGGCAAAAAGGGATTTGTAACTTGTTTTGATATGGCTGAAAAATACTCATCATCTCTTGAGGAGGTAAATTTAAGCATTATTTTTAAAATGCTTTAAAAATACCTCAGAAAAGCTACTTAGAGCAAGACAAAATGTTTTTCAGAGCCAAGGAAATAGCTCTGATTAGGTTGTCCCTATAAGTAACTGTGAGGTATATGGACAATTTCTGCATAAAGAGAGCACAAACATTACCCAAAGTCATTAACTGCTAGGCAGGAATTAATATGTTTACAATTCAAGCCAAGTGATAAATATGAATATATAAAAGCCATATACTCAATGCATCCCTGTGAATTATTAAAATTCTTTCTTTCCTTAATAAATGGAAAAATTAACATGTACAAGCATTCTGCTTTTTCCAGTTACCGGTTTTTTTTTCTAGGCAGGAATCTTATCCTTGTAACTTTTGCTAACACCTGAAATTTAAGAAAAAAAAAAAAATTAAAAAAAGGCTAAACAAACAAAAAAAGATACTTTAAAGTTTAAAAAAAAATTTCTGAAAAACCCCACATCATGAATTGCCTGCTAAATGAGCTCCTATGGAACATCAAGACCAGGTTGGATGAGGTTTGGAGCTACCTGGGATCATGGAAGGTGTCCGTGCCCATGGCAGGGGTGGGACTCGATGCTCTTTGAGGTCCTTCCAAGCCCAGCCATGCTGGGATTCTACAGTGAGAAGAGCGAGGGGTTTGTTCTTTCTTCCCCCCAAGACTTGGTGTCCCTTGTCCCAGCCACCAAAGCCAACTGTGACATGATGTGTCAGCTTCCAGGATGTCACCACCCGTCCTTCTGTCACCTCCTTCAGTCCCCAGGAGCTCTCCAACAAGTCATCAAGTCCCTCATTAGATAATCAATTGCTGCAGATCTTATCTGTCACCTGGCAATTGATGTGAAATAACAAAATGATGCTTCCAAACACAGCTCCTTAGCTCATCACTCCAGCTCCTCGTCCTGAGGACAAGCTGAGCTCAGGTAAAGCCTTGGTGATGTTTCCCACCAGGCCTCAATGAAAGCTTTGATTTCCATCAGCTCACAGAGAAGTAAAACAGTTCCACAAATAAACAGTCTGCACAGCTTGAGGGAACATCACAGCTGGCAGGAGGAACGAGAAAGGCCACCAAGGTGACAGCCTGGAAGAGAGAAGGCTCCAAGGAGAACTTCTTGCGGCCTTCACTATTTAAAGAGGGCTTGGAAGAAAGATGGAGAGAGATTTTTATCTTCCCACTGCCAGAGGTCAGAGATAAATGGGATTTTGGGAAGGAATTCCTCCCTGTGAGGGTGGGCAGCCCTGGCACAGGTGCCCAGAGCAGCTGTGGCACCCCTGGATCCCTGGCAGTGCCCAAGGCCAGGCTGGAGCAGCCTGGGACAATGGCAGAGTCCCTGGTGGAAGGGGACGAGCCTTCATGTCCCTTCAACCTAAACCACTCCGAGAAGGGATGGAGGAGCTCCCTCCTGAGAAGGGCTCACATAGTCCCAGATTCTCCCAAGATGGATTCACGTTTCCCTGAGGTTTCCAAACCCACAGCAGTGGGGATGAAAGGAGTGCACAGCTGCTGCTCACAAATTTCACTGCGTTAGAACCAAGAGGCAGCAGCTGAAGCCAACAGGAGATGGATTTCAAACAAATATGACAGACTTTTAATCCTGGTATTTCTTTTTCCCTCCCAGGGAGTGATGGGAGTTGTGCCTACAGAAGCCATGGGGACAGGCAGCAAAGGTAGCTCCACAAGGGAATGCACAAAGTCAGGAGAAAGGAATTTTGGAGACACCTCCCATCCAACCAACCTCCCCATCCAGGCTTGGGCAGAAGGCTGCTGAGAAGGGAAGGATGTGGATACACTCCATTTATTAGGGCACTACTTTGAATTCCCAGAAGTAAATTGGAGAAGTGCCACATTATTATCAAATTATAACATTATTTCTGAGTTTTCAGAGACTTCATCCTTTTCCTCCCCAACAGCCCTTCCAGTTATTGGGCTTTTTCATTATACTGATGGACACCCCTTGGATATAAAGCAGCTGCTAATTATGCTCCTCAACCACTGCTAAGTATTAATATTTAAAGTCCTGAACTTGTTTAAAAATTGAAGAAAATCAAAATGTGGTGCTGCTTTGAATGGTTTTTAATTCAGTGTCCCCAAGCCATACAGGATACAGCCATTTTTCCTGGATTGTGTTTTGAAGAGCCACAGACCAAGGATTAAGAAGGACTTCATGTGGCCTCTGCTGTCAATTGTAAACTCATTTAATGTCATTATCAAGCTCCCCCTATTTTTCAGAGCACAACTTTTTGAATTATCATGGGCTTTTAGGATTTCCAGACTTTCCAAAATAACTTCTGTTCCTTTCTTAAAGTAAAACTCAGTCACAGACTGAGATTTTTAGACTAAACTAAGTAAGGGAGGAGAAGCTCTTAATTGTGAGCATATGGCTAAATTTTAGGTGCCCATGATGCTGCAAACTGCCTCTTTTATATCCCTTTTTTATTCACTGCCATCATACTTCCCTGTCATGTATCAAAGTTATTAAGAGCAATTTTATTTTGGCACCTGCTTGGGGATTTTAGAAACTACACTAAAGAGTTCATTTCTGAACATTATGGCCAAAATACTTAATTTTAGTTTAGAGCACTGATAGAAATGGTGAGTTTAATTCTATTTGCACTCTTCAGTATTTCCCTCTTCCATAATTTTGTAGGGTTTTCATTTTTCACTTGTTTAACACATTTAATTTCAACTTGGTTTTTTCTGTTAAGCATTTTTCTGTTATGTATTAGGACCAGGCTGCTCCCTGGGCTTCTAACTTGAAGGCAACATGCAAAAGCACATAAAAGTCTGTATTTTTATGCTATGTTCAAACTTTAAATAGTTCAATATTTCAAATGAGAAAACCTTCCTGAGGCTCTGGGAGTTTACATTACTTTATAACATCGAATGTTCTCCACTTTGACAGAAAAGTTGCATTAAATCCTCCATCTAATGAAATCAATGTTGTATAAATAATATATTATTCCACCAAAGAGCAAATAGGAATAAGATGCAAGTATCCCCATTATTTGTTGGATTTGCCTTTTTGCTGCCCATAACTTGAGTTTGAAGATGGAATTCATGCTCATCCCACAT
Source organism: Chloebia gouldiae (assembly GCA_003676055.1). Taxonomy (NCBI): domain Eukaryota; kingdom Metazoa; phylum Chordata; class Aves; order Passeriformes; family Passeridae; genus Chloebia; species Chloebia gouldiae. Next base: position 11,344,064 of record QUSF01000019.1, on the reverse strand, counting down.
TTCATTAGGTGGTTAAATCTGAAACCATTTGTCTAAAGGCAATGAAAAGTATGAGCAGATTTGTTGGGTTTTATTTTTAAGCAGGGCATGATTTTTTCCCTTTGCTATAAAGCAGTCGGAGAGAAAACCCTGGAATTTGGGAAGGTCATAAAATAAAAGAGATAAAGCAAGATATTAACAAAGTTGGCAGAACGTTCCTTTAAAAACATTCCCCCACACTTCCAGTTCCTCAAGACATCTTAACAAGGATGTAATTTCCCATTTGTTCTCAGTGAGCAAATCAAACAGGGTGATTTATTATTCAGATGGGCACAAAGGATTTCTGAAATGCAAAAAGAAGGGCTCTAAAAGCACAAGTCATCAGTAATGACGACAGCCTGAACTGCCTTTCAAATATGAACAAAATGCAGCCATTTACGGGCTCATACATCACACTCTCCCAGACCTTCATTTATTTCCCAACTGTACAGGATGCATGAAAATGGAAGCAGAATTTGGCCTCTATTGAGAACATCTTTATCAGGGAAGTGACTCCACACCATGGGAAAGCAGCTCAGAATCCCCACCCTTGGAAGAACAAACAAGGCTTTCCAATCACCACTTTATTCCCTTCCCAAAAACATCTGTGTGCTCAAAAGGAACTTTTCTGAACTATAAACACAGTGAAAATATGACAAAACTCCCACTCCTGTCCCAAGAAAATCAAGATTTTCTTGACAAACATCTCCAGCAATTTGGGCTCCTGATGAGACAGCATTCAACTGGAACCCAAAATCCCAGCCTTAGCTGGTGAGACCTGCTGTTCTATTTTTCTTCCAATGATCTGTACAACGGGAAATTGAGAGAAAGAACTAAATGCTGCTCATTCTTATCCCAACGAAGCACAGAATTAACCATCAGAGCTAATGAGGTTACTCAGCATTTTTCTTCTCTGAGCAGAAAACCCACAAAGAGCAGTTCCCTCAATCAGCTGTTTAATATTTCAGCTGCACACAGGTATTATGGCTATTAGACACATATTCTTAAATCCACTTCTATCTTCAAAATGTTCCTTTAAGTAAAGAGATGTGGAATTAGCACTTTATGTATAAAGAACTGACATCAGCATAGGCTCAAATGAATTTTCCAAGCTCATGGAAAAGACTTATTATGGAGCAAGACACTCCAGCAGATCTCCCAAATTTCTGGCAAACATGACTCCAAGAGACCTTTTTTCCTCTGTGTCACAGCCAAACAGAAAATATCCTCCCCCAAAGCAAGGAGCACCTCCAAGGAGTGGACTGCATGAAGACCTGTTTGAAATTCCAGCCAAGTCTGCCTTCACCACAGCGGAAGAAGATATTATATTTAATATTTAACATCCCTCCATTTCTGTTTTACTGGCAGGTTGGAGGAAACAAATTAATTACCAATTTAGCCCAGAAAGCCAGGCAGTTATCATCTAAAGGCATGGAAATAGCCACCTAATTAATAGGAATGAAGGTTCAGCAATGTAAAGACACTTGGTTTTAGCAAAGACTGAATGACAGTATTGGTCCCAAGTGACTACAGAGAGAAAAGGCACAACTTTGTCCACAGCTCTGTGAACTTCACCCTTCTTTCATCTCCAACACAGGTGGGAAGTTCTGCCATAAATTAGCCTGGTCCTAAGGAATTAATATCCCTGGGAATCCAGCTCAGGCATGCAGTGCTGGGACTTAAATTATGCCTGCTAATATAATTTGAAAATCCCACTGGTGCTGGTTTATCATCCTCCTTCCCCACACTGGTGGTCACCAAACATCTGGCAGGTAACTCGAGCTCTGGCTGCCACACGCTTTTCCCTGAGCTGCATCCAAGCTTTCCTCCACAAGAACTTCAGAGACTGTTGCAAAAAAATTACATTTTGGTGTTGCATTGTCGGACCTGTGTGTTCTAGAGGAGCATAATCCTACAAAGCAGTTGCTCTGCAAAAAAATCCCCCTGGCCACAGCATTTCCTGGGGCAGTCCTTGAGCCAAAACCTGAGTGTGGGAAGGACATGCCAGGCTGACCCTCCCACAGCCACCCAGATGTGTCCTCAGAAATTGAATGTAAGGAAAAAAGTCACATAAAACATAAAGTCTGTAACAGCAGGCTGTGTGTGATGAATATTTCTAAATACAGACACAGGTGCCTCCCTGAATTTATGATGCAATTAGCAGTGAGGGAGAAGGGCCCCTCACTGTACTTCTCCACAAAGAATGCCACTGAAAATCCTTCTTTGCTCTCCAGGCCCTGCTTTTCTCACTGCCCCCAGATTTCCAAGGCAGGACTTCCACCTGCACATGTCACTGCAGCCCCAAGCAGTGCTCATTCCTCCCTGACAGACACAGGGAGAAAAAGCCAATCTGGGAAGGCAGGACACTCCATGAGGGAGAAATACATTTATAACCTAAAACAACTACAATTAATTGTCTCTTTTCTCATTGTTCCCTCTCAGGTTGAAGCCCAGCCCCTCTCCCCCCCTCTCAAGCATCTCTTCAACACTACATTTCATTATGCAACAGTCATGCTCAGCATTTTTAAAGGCTAAAATATTGACAAATGGGGTGATGAAGCATTTCCAATTTCCCAGTGTATTTAGTTCTATGTGCTGTTACAGTAACATGAAGCATTATAATCACAAAACACTTCATTTTTCACAAACCCTGATTTAAAAAATCCCTGTATACACCAATGGTGTCAGCAGTTACACATGAATCTGGTCCACATCAGAAAGTACTTTTTAATTCCCTAAAAATCCCCAGAAGATGCTGCACAGTTTATAAGTGGGGCATATGAATAATGCTGTGCAAGACTAATCAGCCTTGAGACAACAGCTTCTAAATAGCATTATGGAGAAGACAAGAATGATGTTTAACTTCTGCTTCTGTCAGACAGATTCTCCTTTCAAGTCACTCAGGATATCAAGTTATAGGATTTCTTTACAGTAATCACGAGCTGGATAAATTCACATTTTCAGCTTGTGAAAAAGCAACAGCATCTCCTACCACTGATCTGTTGGCTCTGAGGAAGTGGCCTGCGTTATTTCAGACGTGGTCACCCTACCATGTAATTTTACCCACGTCTGTACCCAGGCTGCAGCCAAAACCACGTTTATTTTTGTAGAGTGAAATCCACAGAGGACCTGGAATACAGCAAGTCAGCACTGCTGGAAAGAAAACCAGAAAGAAAAAAAAAAAAAAAAAAAAAAAAAAAAAACAACAACAGCGTGGTGGCTGCTGTTGCATCAATAAGCAGGTCGATATTGAAGTTCTTTGGGAAAAAAACGTGTCTCTGATAAAATACCAGGAGAGATGCTCAGTGTGATCAAAGCTGTGACACCGGCAGTGTCTCCCCAGGGCAGAGCAGCGGGTGGTGTGGAGGGCACACCCCTGGCAGCCTGGTTTAGGGATCGGAGATCAGGAGCGGAGGGATGCGAGTACCTGCACAGGTAGCAGAGAGCAGAGCGGCGGAGCTGCCCTCTGCTGTCTGCGCTGTTGAACGCGGCTCCGCTCCTGCCCGGCCGCGGAGCTCCGTGAGCCCGGCGGGCCAGGCGCATCCCCGGGCCCGGCGCCGCTGTGCCAGCATCGACTCCCTGCTGCAATGGGCTGCTCCGGTAATTCGCTCCAAAACACACCCAGGACCCGAGCCAGCGCTTCTGCTGCATCGCGTCCGCGGATGCCTGGGCTCATCCAGCGCCCTGCCTGCTGTGGCGTGCGGGTCGCGCTGGAACATTTTGGGCTGGTCCAGCCGCTCTTTTCAAATCAGGGGTCGCTTCAGTAACCCCCAAAATCAATAACCCTCATCGACATCCATGGCGAAGGCAGTGCTGTGACAGAGGAACTTCGTGGCCCACACCTGCTGGCACCTGGGCTAGGGGACTTTCCTGCTGGAAAGTATTTATTGAACAGCAGAACTCCTGGGAATCTCCAAATGAAACACGGACCAATTCTCGTGCCTCTCATGGCATTTTCTATCACTCAGGTAAAATACACACGACCTATTTAACTTCCAACTTTTTTTTTTTAAGTGAAAAACACCGTTGCTAAATCCTCTGAACAACGAGAGAAAAGGGGATTCAAGTTTTACGTACATTATCACGTTTATCGATCTCTTCTGCCAAACTGCCTCGCTACGAACTCGCGTCCATTTTACAGAAGGTTTAAAAGCAAATGGGAGCAGCTGCTCCTTTAGCACCTCAAACACTTTCCCTCCCAATAAAAGGCAGCCGTGTAGCTTTAACCCAGCGCTTCGCTGAAATTCCCAATGGATCAGCATCACCCACTCTGCGGCTGCTCCATCGCTCCCGTAGCGCGACTGGAAACCCGAGCTGCGCGGAGCCGGCGTGCAGGGCTCTGTTATTAATGAACCCCGCGCAGGGGAACCGGAGGAATAAATAAACCTTCCGAGCCAGCCTGCCAGCGCCGGCTCCGCGCTTCCCCCCTCCCGGAGCGCGGCCGCCGAGCATCGCTCCATCCCACCTCCCCCGCCCGCCCCCGCCGCCAGCCCGGCCCCCGGCTCCTCCTCCCCGCTCCCGCCCGGCTGGGGGACGCCCGCCGGTCCCGCTCAACAAGTTCCCCTCGGCGGGGAGCCGGCCGAGGGGACCCCCCGAGAGCGAACCCCCGCCGCAGCCCATGAGGGCAGCGGGGGAGCGCGGCGGCGGCGGCGGCGGCTCCTCCGGCGGCTCGGCGGCTCCGCGGCAGATGCGCCCCGGCGCCCAGGCTCTGACGCCCGGCTCGCCCCGGCGGCTGGAGGGAGATGCTCGCCCACACCGCCGCTTCGGCGTGAGGAAGCACAAGGTAAGGCGCTCGACCGCTCGCCCCGAGCTCCCGAAACCCCCCGGTCCGCTGGTTCTGCCGGCGGAAAACTTCGTAGGGATGAGGAGGAGAAAGGCTGGCGCTGAGCGCCAGCGTTATGCAATAGCGTATCTGCCTGCCTGCGAACAGCTCCTGCATCCAATAACTTTCGTGACAGATAAGGAGAGAATATCCCGATACGCGACTTTCTTCTAGAAAAATACCAGCGTTTCTTTGCCTGCTCCCCTTCCAGCGGTGCCTGGGAGGGGAGGGGGGTGGCTGGAGGATTTTTGGAGGATGCACGAAGTGCTTCGGCTTTTCACATGGCTGATGGCGAGGAACTACCGCTGCTTATTAACTTCAGCCGTCCTAATGAAGTGTCCGTACAGCGGCGATGGAGGAACACGGGATGTGTTCATCCCTGAACTTGCAGTACGGCACTTCATTAAAAGCCCAACCAACCCAAAAATCCTCCTCGGGGACTGAAGCTGCTGCTATTCAGTGAAGTGTGCAGGGCTCTCCCGATTTAACACCCCCGAGTCCCCCCATCACCATCACCGACCACACAGAAAGCGGGGATGCCGTGGAAACGCGGTAAGAAAACGGGACAAAAGATAGCAGGGAAGCATCCCCAAAGTCACAGTCCTTGCATCCTGCAAGGCATCCCGAGCTTCCCGCTCCGCAATTCCATCGTGCATCCCTCGCCAGTGAAAACCCTCCGGCGTGACCTCGGCGCCGGTACTTAATGCCATGTTCGGGGAGTTACGGCAGCGAGGGGATGCGGGACTGCAGTTCCATGGGATGTGCCCGGGGGAGCCGCCAGCCCCGCCAAAACAGGGGCAGCTTGCACTGCTGGCGGCGGGGAATTTATTCCCTGCTTATGTCACCGTCTCCCGAGGGCTCTGTCCCAAGGGAGCGGTGCCCCCCTCGCAGCCCCGCGAGTCGGAATAGGGAATGGAGCGCTTTGCTTTGACCTTGTGTGTCTAAGCAGCTTAAAATGCTGCACGGAGGAGAATTTAACTCATTAGGCTCTAAAACCGGCAAATCTGGCAAGACCTGTTTCTCCCAGCCTCGGAGAATCCTTTCGTTTTCCCTCAGCTGAATGCTGGCAAGCGCTAAGGAAAGGCAAACCAGTTACAGGTCACGTCTGATATAAACTGGGAATTTATTCCCTCCATTTAAGTGCTGGATCGTGCTCGGATTTACCGGGCTGCCAGGAATGCTGCATGTATCAAGGTTAAAATCTGGCTGCTAGATGTAAAAACTCCTAGCTATAAATAAATAAATAAATAAACATAATCACATCAGATGCAATTATGTCCTAACCACGGACTGGGATTAATCTAATGTCAAATTCCAAGCCAAGAGACCAGTAGTAAAAATAGGAAATCAGGGAGAGGAATGGATCTCCTCACTCTTGGTGTGATGCCTCTTGGTGTTCCACCAGCCTGCTCATGCCTGGCTGTCTGGACTACAGTGATCTGTTCCCTCCGAGTACAAATAACAGTTCTAAGTTAAAAGCTGGGTTTTTCTCCTGGCATTAAGAATTCATATTTAGATGAAAATATCTCGAGGCTCAGGTATTACTAATTTATAACCTGGAGGGTGATATTCTGCTACACAGTGGTGGCATAGGGTCCCTGATCCTAGGGGAAATCTATAATGTACACTGCTAATCCAGAGACTCAATTGTTCTAATTCCAACAGTTATAAAATAAAATTCCTGCCCCAGAGTTTAAGGTGCTGTTGCATTGAAAGCATACTCCCTTCACATGATGGGGAAAGCTGATACTAAATCAGTTTTTAGGGCTTTTTAGTAAGGATGTCACGATGCCCCGATGAAAAATGTTTGTGCTTTAGGACTCAGTCATAATTAACGATTTGTGTTTTTAACAAGATGGTCGAGATAATTCTAATCCTGGATGGAATCAGGGCTTTTCCCTGGGACTGACACATAAAAAACCAGCTGGGCAGGAGCACCACAAGAGCAAGTGCTCAGCTCCTTATCAAGAGGGCCAGCACTTAGCATTCAATGCACCCTTGTATTAACTGGGCTCACAAACAAGGAGCTCTGAGATGCTCGCTGCCTTTTCCCCCGGTTAACCACTGCACTGACAGAGCGTTTCTGCATGAGGGGCACACACAGCATAGCCCATATTCTAATCTAGATATCATTAACTCAGCAAAAGGAGTGGCAAGTTCAGTGCAGAGGAGCACAGGGAAGGAGAATGTGGAGAAGAAGCCCAGGAGCTGCCCAAGTGCCGAGTCACGGAGCGGGCGTCACCTCCCAGCCCAGCACCGCCCGTGACCAGACACCCCCAGGACCCTGCCTGGGAACCCAAAAACCCAAACTCAGCCAGGGCTTGTACAGAAGGCAAGGAAATACCAACACTAATGTTTGCTTCTGCAGGATTTAAAAGCCAACTTAGCCATGCCATTCCTTCGCCGTGACTGATGGGGAAACCAGTCAGGGAAACCTGTGAGCTTGCCAAAAATCCCTGCTAAAATGTAAAGATACCTCCACAGAGCTCTTGAGCTGTGATCTCTCAAGGCTATTCCTTATCTGAGCACAGGACAGGGAAAACTAGGGATGTATAGTCCCATAATTCATGCCCACTTGAGGAAATGACAGTAAATCTAGAATATCTGAGCCCATAAAAAATTCACGTCATTATCTGAACTAGCTATTAATAAAAAGCTCTTATATTCTACTTTATGACAGGCACAGTTTAAAGAACTGCTGAAAATTTGTCTGAGATATTAAAAAACATGTAAGCAACAAATCTATTTTATAGCCCAGTACTCCCCTGTATTTTTACTAATCACTTTGCAAATTAAATAGGCTTTCTGAAAATGAAATCATGAGCATATTTTAAGGAAAACAAATTCAGAGTGGTAAATTCAGTGGGAGCTCCACATTCAGCCTTCTGAAAACAGATACTTGGTTAGAAAATCCTGAATAACCTCTGAACACACACAGGTATGACTCCCTGGGTATTGACACTCAATTTTAAATTGTTATTGACCACACAGAATGTGCTCAGAGCATTCTCTTATTGTAGTGGCACGTCCCCATTTGAAGGCTGTTTACTCCAATTTTACTACGTTCAGGCAGAAAAGTGATCCCTTAATACTCCTAAACAGTTCACCCTGTTCATGCTTTTGCTCTGTGTCAGGGTGATCAGTGCCTGAAAACTGCTTCCCATGAAGGCATCCCAGCACAAGTCTGCCAGGCCAAGAGAACTGCGTGCAAAAATAACAATTCAGTGATCAAACAGCAACATTTGGTGTCCTCTTTGCTTTTTTCTCCCCCTTTAGTGACACAAGACACCAAGCCTGATTTTACTCCAGTTTTTCCAGCTAAATCCACTGGGTTTGATACAGAGCAGTGTAGAGGAGTAAGGGCCATTTTCAAAGTCTGAATTAAACAGAGATGCATTAAAAAGACTGAAGGCCTTCAAGTCTTGCTGTGTTCAGGTGCAGATCCAAACTTCAAAATCATTACAAGAGATTTCTGTCCTGGCAGGGAAGTGCTGCAGCTCTACCATGTCCCTCTCCCTAGACTTGCTGATTTCTGGTCTCAGACTCAGCCCGTATCAAAAATAGTTGTTAAACATCTCAGAAACCCCAGCTTTAACTCATGGTTGTGACATCCATGGGCAGGAGAAGCAGGTTGCTGCTGTTATTTTTGCCTGCCCATGACTGCTGGAGCAAGCCTATAAATAAAGCCCACGTAGTTACCAAATTAAACCAGTTTAAAAACAAAAGCAGAGGAAGCTCTTTCCATCTGGTCTGAGCGAGGAGGAATTGTCACAAGCTCACAAAAAAAAAAAAAAAAAAGGAGTTACTTGTTTTGTGCTCTTTTGTGCCACCTTCCCTGCTTGTTTTACAGCTGCCCTTCTCTCCTCTTCCATTTCCCCCCCCCCAGTTCTCATGTCAAGGTTGTGATCACATTGCTTGAAACAATTTTGGTGAGGTCAGAGTTTACAAAGCCCTGCCATGGTGTAAATGACTTTTTAAAAGCTGGAACAGGGGCTCTCTGATGCCCAAGACAAACCCATTTAAACAGGTATGTGAATTCAGGACTGTATTTTAGAAGTTCATAACACAAGTAGTTTTGGTCTGGTTAGTTACTTCCTGGGAGTAGGAAGAAGAGGGAATTCAGTAAAATCCTTAATTTTGGTGTATTTGTCTATGAATAAACACAAAATCTACAACAAGACCAAAGTCTCCTTCCAACCATTAGCAATTGTTCATACCCATTTTGTTATTATATTCATTATTCTCTCCTGCAAGCAGAGAAGAGAAATGAATGAGGAGATATCCAGTAGAGAAATTTAACTTGTGGATCAGTTGGATACATTTCTGTGTATCAAGGCCATCGGCAAATAAAACACAGAGAGATATCTCTACGGAGCTGACAAAGAGACAGATAAAACATCCCACTGCTGGAGAGAGTAATTCAGGAGAAATTATGCCTGAACTGCCTGCTCACAGTGATAACACTGATCCCTTCTGGAGACTGAGCCTGAACTGCTGAATTCCAGAGGAATCCGTGTGGTTTTGTTGAGCAGGTTGGTGAGAAGAACGTGGTACATTCCTGCATTCACAATTTGTAATAAAAACACTCAAAGACACAAGAAAAGTGATACAAATTATCTGTCTAGTGGGGGTCTTTAATCATTTAACCTTAATAAACTTCCTAATCATCCCTATGACAAACAGCCCATCCTAAAATCCACAATCACAGAGTGGTTTGGGTTGGAAGGGCATTAAGGATCATCTCATTCCAACCCCCTGCCATGGGCAAGGACATCAGGTTTATTTTAAAATCTTATTCCATTTTGTCCCAGCTCCACAAAACCTGGGAGCAACATACTCAACTCTTCATTCCACACGTAGTTCTTCCCACCAAAACTGTGTTCCCTGGAATGAGCAATTTCCATCAGCCCTCTCCCAGAGTCCTCCTGTTGGATGAGAACCTGGGATTTGGGGAGTTTAAGACAACTTCCCCTAACACAAGACTTCAGCTCTTCCTTCCCAGGCTTTCAAGAGCATCTTAGATCCAGCTTTGAAGAAGCTTTGCAGCTTTAGGGGCTGTAATTCCCCTCAGCATCTGAGGCTTCTTGCTCTACTAAAACTCTTTCTGGGTAGCTAATGGGAATTTTTGTACAATGCTCTAGCAGGAATCAGACTGACCTGTGCAATCTCCCCAACACCAGCACGCTCAGATGCACCTGTACACGGATAATTCAGAATTCCAGCAGAACCAGACCCTGCCTGAAACCAGAAACTTCAGGAATGTGCTCCTCGAGAAGGTGACAAATGACACAGCTCTTATTTAGTGGCGACTGCCAGCAGTGGAGTGCAGAAACACATCTAGACAGATCCTATTCCCCAATTAGCATCCATTAATTAATGATGTCATGTTTTAGACCTAAATTACCCAGCTGAGTTGTTCAACACCACCTCACAGCCTCCCAGGCTTGTCTGCCTGGAGCCCTGATCCAAGCAGGAAGAGCTGACAAGGCTCTGGTGCCTTACAAGCACTGACCCCAGGAATGTCACTGTCACCTCCCATCTGTAGGGATCACCTGCATTCCCAAGGGAATGCTCTGACCTACAGAGCAAAATTAAGGCTGCAGGATCACAGCCTGGAGCTGGGACCTGCTTACCTGCTTTTTCCTCTTCACCCAACACTTGAAAATGTCTGATGGAGGAACAAAACCAGCTGCAGTTCCTGGAGGTGCTCACAGCCTGATCATCCCTGAGAGTGTCCAAGGCCAGGCTGGAAGGGGCTTGGAGCAATGTGGGACAGTGGAAGGTGTCCCTGCCATGGCAGGGGTGGGATGGGATCATCTTTGAGGCCTATTCCAAGCCAAACCATTCCATGATTCTGTGTTCTCAGCATTCAGCTCCCTCTGTGCAGAGCTCTGACAGCTTTACAACCCTGTTGGTCAAAGCTAAAGAGCAGCACTGCTTTTTCCCTGTCATTTGCCTGGGTTTTTTTTTATTCCCTTAAACACCCACAAAACCTATTGATGTCAACTCAGAACAATTAAACTTAGTATTCAACAGTAATGCCAATAAGGAACTGCCTTAAACCCTTGTTTTTAACAGCCTGCCCTTTAAATTATTTACCAGAAAGTCCCATAAAAAAGAAAAACCTTCCAGTGCAAGTCCTGTGGCTTTTGGACTCCTGCAAGCCAGGAGAGTGTGAGCAGAACTATTAGGGATTCTCCTAGCAACCCATCCTGCTCTTCCTCTTCCCCCTTGCCCAATTTTCATGGCAAAATAATGTTAAAGAAACCTTCCCTGCTCCTGTCCTCGGAGCTGCAGAGCACAGGGAGAAAAATCAGCATCATTCTCTTCACAGTGACATTATTTTTTCCAGTCCACTAAATCCCAGCAAATGTTTGAGATTCAGAACACTCTGAATTCACAGGGAGTATCTTGTGACATTGTGTTTGTTCCACTGGGAAGTTCATAGTTATTAACTCACCCCATAAGTCTACACTGGTTTTAGTGCAAGTGCAAATCTCCTGTTAATGGTGCTATTCCTTGCAAAATTCTGTTATGGGGAAAATAACCCTCATTTTCCAGAATTTTATCACATTGAATGGATTCCTTTTAATTTTATGTATGGAACAATACAGGAAGCAAAAAAAAATCTAAGTATTATTAAAATTTCTGTTCCTAAAGCATAGTAGAAATGTCAAATTTAAAGAAAATTGCCTCTACCAAGTTCATTCAGGGAAACTGGTTTGGTTTGTAAGGAAAATTTTAAGTAGTTTATCTTCCAGTAAACTCCTGTTTTATCTAAAAGTCTCCAGGCTTATTAAATCGTACATTTTTATGTTTTACAACAATTTTATTTGTTGCCACTTAGTTCTGAAGCTGAAGCTCACAAGAGCATTTAAAGGCATTTACTGGGTATCTCAGCCATCAGCTGTGACTTTGTACATCATTCTCACAGAGCCTGCAGATGGATGGGAGGGGGGAAAAGACAAATCCAATGCCACAGGATCCTGATCATTCCAAAGGAAGACTTCCAAGGCACTTGGAAATGCAGCAGTAAGGATGACTTGGGTACTGAGCAATAAATAAGGAAGTTCAAGAGAGACAAAATTCAAGTTCAGCGCCGCAGGGTTTCAAAACAGAGTTAAAAAAAAAATACTGGTTTGACATTTAGCAGCACTGCTAAGTCTGTTATTCTACATGAATGATTCTGTGATGAAATAAAGACAGGCTGGGCTACCCCAGCAGTTTTCCTAATAATCCTCTCATCAGTACTTTTTATCCCTTAAAAGCTGGGAATACCTGCAATCCTCAGATTCATCTAAAAGTCAGAGTTTCTCCTCAGTCACTTTGTATTAAAACCCTCCAAAATTTCCTAACACAGGCAGAGTTTCTGTAAACAACTTTTGTAATTAATAACTCCCAAAGATAATTCATATTTTCCAATGTTTTTATCATGGTAGTCTTCTTTACTGGACATTACTTTTAGGATGATACTAAAGAATTTTTAAGTTTCTAACATAACAACACTGTCAGATAATTAACAATGAGATTCCTTGGAAAACAATAAAAATACTCATTTAATGAAGTCAAAATGTATGGGATATTTAGAATTAACATTAGGCTTCTATACTGGATTTGTTTCTACAAAGTAAATCTGAGTTTCTTTCTGCTCTTTATGTTTAACAGTACAATTAGATAAATATTCCATGGATACACTTATGACTTACAGACATCAAATAGTTTTTGAAAAGTGAGTGGTTTAAGGTGGTATTTAGGCATATAAAATTATATCTGAGGCAGCAGGGATTTCTCAGGAGAATGTTCAGCCTGGAAATATCCAGAAACCTAAAGATGCTGCAGATCACTTCCCATGCAAAAAGTCAATTATTTGCAATTCCTTGCGTTATTTTAAGCCAATCCATCCATCCACAAAATCCTGTGTGCTCTTAATACGTGCACAGATGTTTCCAGCTGCATCTCCAAAGCCTTCCCTTGCTCTGGAAACCCAAGGGCTGAAATCTGAGCCTTCCATATGCATTTGGAACCTGCAAAGTTTAAGCCCACTCCGTGTATTAACACATCCTGAATCTGCTTCTGTGTCATAAAACTGACAAGAAATAAAATGGAAATTGCAAGGTGAGTTCCAAATCTCCTCTCCCCTCATTAACCAATCAGTCTGGAAATTCCACACTGTAATTCTCCTCCCAGAGCTGTGACTCTGCAGAGTTTGGGATGCAGACTGAAGGTCCTGCAAAGATTTGTGCCACCTAACTGCTGATTTCCATAATTACCCTGAAGATTTTATACCCACTCAAAGCTTCTCTGTGCATCACTTTTTTTTTAGTTAGTATTATTATTTAATAGTTAATTTCCATAGTCAGACATAGAGGGATGCTGCTTAAGGATAATCAGCCACAAGTTTATAAAGAAATCAAGGCTAAAAACTGAAAAACTAAGCTTGAGATTACTTAAGTATTTAGTTTAGCAAACCAGCTCTTTGTTTGGAGTAAGTACAGATAAAAATATAAAATAAGACAAAAAAACTTGAACTCTATTATCTGTATGTAATTGGCATTTGCAACTAAAATTCAAATTCAAAGGCTTTATTACCCCCCTGACAGCATGAGCCATAAACTGAGGAACTCCAGCTCAGTAATTTCCTCAAGGATCCAAAAGCCCTGCAGAGACGGCGCTGTGGCAGTGCCTAAATAAGCCAAAATAGGAAGCAACACTTTGTCCAAACCCAAAAATGAAACCAAACAGGAAATATTGTATCAACTCTTCTTTGTGAAGTGTCTAACTCACAATTGACTCTTTCCTCAACTGTTCTTTTATCAGCTGAGCAAGGAGAGTTCCCCTCAGAGGCACAGAGATCCGAGCAAGGCTTCAAAAAAAAAAATTGACTTCTTTTGGTTGTTGTCATTCTTAATCACTGATATCTCTAAAATTATTGCTTTCAGCTACTAGTGGGAATAAAAAACTCTGGAGCAGCTAAATCAATCAGGCCTGTGCAGTTGGGAAAGGCAGACAAGCAATTTGGTGAAGAATCAATTTATTGGTTATTAAAGACATGCTCAAAATTAACTGCAGAATGAAGTTCCCCATTTATCTCCTCTGGATGACACCTCCAGACTCCTGGTTTCAGCTGGGTTATGGACTTCATGAATTTCATGGGAAGTCATCCCAAACAAACCCTGCCTTCCTGCAGCCCTCAAAAATGATGGGATTCAAGTGGGAGGGAAAATATTCTGAAAATTGAGACAGGTCAAAGAGACTAATGAAATATCAAGCCAGTACTTGAAAATAAATTGCATGTTAATGGATCCTGCTGTCAAATAACCAAGTGTCCAAAAACTCACTTTGACAACTCCAAGGATGGTTGGTTTAAAGAGTGATTTTCAGAGCTAACAGCCAATTTTTGTAGCCTTTTTAGGTAAAAACCTGGCTTTTTCAGATGCACTTACTGAATATTTTACATCTTTGTGAATGCAACATTTCATTTTTGCCATGATTTCTTGGGAGCTCAGAAACTCCTACTGGCAGATTTGGAACTAATGGCTGTAATGGCTGTTGAATTCTTGTAATTACGGTTTTTTTGGTCAACTCATTAATTTACCAGACTGTTGTGGAGAATTTGCTTCCAGGAATTCTGAAGTGCAGAGTTTTGGGGTTTGACAGCAGTTTTTACAATAAGTTTTTATGTGTTCCAGCTGCAAGCTAAAGGACCAGGTTTCTATCTTAGCCAGCACTTTTTTCACTAAAACTTCCAAAATTCCAGCCCTAGATAGACAAAAAGGTGGATGGCTCCCTACCTGCTCTGTCTGCAGAATGTCCCTCAAATAAAGGCACTCACAAACACAATTACAATTAAAATACAGCCCAAAGCAGCCAGAACAGGACACTGATGTTCCCCCACCTCCACCTCCTTATTTAGGGTTTCAACTGGAACAAAAAATTCCTGATATTCAAATGTAGTTGATTTATTCCCCTCAAAATCTGTCCCTGTTTGTACTTCATGTGTTAAGGGCACAGGGATAACTGATCTGATGCCCCTACTCTGATTTTATCTTCAGACTCTCCCTTAGAATTTCCATTTTATTCTCTCTTTTCCCCCAAAACAGGGACTTGGTCACCTTGGTATCAGGTCTTAGGCTTGTATAAAATACCCAGTTGAAAACCAGAATCTGGCAATCTCAGATTCCATTCTTTGAGTGGTTTTGTCCTGAATTTTCTCTTATTTTTGCTTCTTCTACAGACTTTGCTCTACATCAGAGTCACAGACAAACTTCTTCCCCTTCTCTACCTACTGCAGCTCCCTTACCCCACTCCCTGAGCATCACAAGTCAGACAGAAAAAGGCAAACTGGGGGGATTCTGGAATATTTCAGTTCCTTCTTCACAAATTACCGGGGCCAGGGAATTAAAGCATGAAAAAAACATTAAAGAATGACATGTTTTCGTGAGATTTTTGACCCAGAAGTCCAACCTTGGACTCTGTGCCATGCACATCTGTGTGTGTCTTTAGGGAAGTGTTACTTTTACTTTTAAACCTCATAAACATTCCGTTTTCTACTGGAAATGATTTCCCCATTAAGCTTTCTTACTTTAAATATAGACTAGTCAAGGATTCATTCCCTTGTGCCCCTGAGTTGGCTTTCTAAAACAGATGCTATTATGGCACTTAACTCTTCAAGAGTTTCACATATTTTATTAAATAGACCAAAGAGTTTTAATTAAAAACATATTTCAAGTACACCTGAAAGTCCCTTTACTTGTTTTACATTGTACTCCGGAGTCCCTCTGAGGGTTTCAACAGGAGATATATGCAGAATGTTTGGATTAAATGGGAATTTGGTAATTCAGCAAGTCTCAGGGAGAAATTTGCACAACAGGAAAGTAAAAATTACAACTTCAAATGAGGTGTAAAAATGAAATCTTAATTATGCAGCTACTCCAGATCCTCTATGATCTGTACAACCACTGGGGTTTGGGTTTGTTTGGTTTTTTTTCGGGTAGATGCTGTGTTAAGCAGTTGGCATCTTCTCCTCCTTGGGGAGGAGCTTCTATTTCAATGGCAGATTAAGTAATTTCTGTGATTCATCACAGGTTTGGAGGTTTTTAGTGCTTTAGGATTTTTTGGGATAAGCAGCTGTATCGTAAAGGCACATTACTGCTTCTAGGAAAGGATGAGTTGTTTTGCATTTGAAGTAAAACCTTAATTGATGCACTGCTGACTTCCTCCAAAACTTCACTAATTCATAAATTTTACACACCCAGCACTGCCAACCAGTTGCTAATAATTAATCTGCATTTAGTTTTAGCTATGTGGAAATTTTTTATAAAAATCCAAATAATGACACCTCTAACGACCAATTAATTCCTTGCAAAGAACACTGAATACATTACACAGCAGAAATGTGTTTGGTAAGCAAGCACACACAAAACAATGCCAGTTGGACACTTCTTGCTACTAAACATTTGCATTAAAGGAGAGTTAAGGGTGGGCAGAGCTCTCAGCTTTTCTTCACATGGACAAAGACACTTGGTTTTCAATTTCCCTGTAGTTTTTGCTAACTATCAGGTAAATTCAGAGGGCTGGCTTCCTGGGAGCACATATTCCTGAAGGAAATTGCTTCCTGGGAAGCCCTGGCATGACAGCCATGGTCCTATCCTGGGAAAATAGTTGTGGAAAAACTTCTGGCACCAGGAAACCTCCTCACTGAGGAGCAGGCATTCTCAACAGATTGAGGTAAAACACGATTAAGATGCAAATCTGTAGAAAATCACCAAGGGTTGTGACTCGACGGAATCGAGCGCATCGGTCGCGAGTCACATCCATTTCTGTGGGATCACAGGAACGTGGCTTAAATATTGCAAAAACCTCAGGGGAAAAAGGAACATTTCTGTTGTAACTTGAGCCTTTTTGGTACTGTTTTTGGCTGCAGGCACCATGGTGAGTAAGGAGCCCAGCAAATGCTTACTCACCGCCTCGGACAGCGACGTCGAGCCCGCGGCTTCCCTGGCGCTGGAGATGAAATACGCGCTGGATCCCAACCGGCAGATCAAGAAACGGAACAAAGCCCTCCAGGTGAGGTTCAAGGATATCTGCGAGGCCCAGAACGAGCAGAGGGACAAGCAGCTCTCCACCTCCTCCACGCAGGACCCCGACAAGAGGGAGGCCAAGGCCATCTCCTACAAGACGGCGTATCGCAAGTACATGACGGTGCCCGCCCGCAGGTCCATCCCCAACGTCACCAAGAGCACGGGAGTGCAGACTTCCCCTGATCTCAAAAAGTGCTACCAGACCTTCCCTCTGGACCGGAAAAAAGGGAATATTCTGAAAAGCGCCTCGACTGTGGACGCGCTACCGAGCGAGAACAACGGGTTCCTGCTCGAGGTGAAGGACAGGGAGGGCCGCGGCGCGGGCGAGGCCGCGGCGTGGGGCAGGAAGGGCGGCAGCCTGCAGACGGCCGAGTTCATCTCGCACATCTCCGAGCGCGCCGCGCACGACGCCGAAGCCTGGAAAAGCAGCGATTTGCACAGTTCTCCCAAAGAACCTCCTCCTCCTCCTCCACCCAACTTGGCCGAGCCCGGCGAGGAGGAGCCGGCGCGGCCGCCCGGCCGGGGCAGAGCGGCGGCGGCGCAGCTGGGGAGCGACGAGGCCACCCAGCCCCTCCACGGGAGGGTCTTCAAGACTGAAGTGGCCACCGTGTACCTGCCGGGCTCGCAGCCCGACCTGCCCGGCCTGGGCGACTGGGGGCCGTGCCCCAAGGAGGAGGACAAGAGGACGGTGCAGCTGAACGGGGTGCAGCCCCCGGGCAGAGACGCCCGAGCGTGCGCGGCGCGGGCGCAGTGCCCGGCCCCCGAGTGTAGCGACCAGAGCCTGCAGGTCAACGTGGTGCCCGTGGAGGAGAGCCAGCCCTGCCGCACGGCCGTGGCCCTGAGCCAGGAATGCCAACAAATCGTGCCTCACACCGAAGTTGTGGACTTGAAAGCGCAGCTTCAGATGATGGAGAACCTGATCAGCTCTAGTCAGGAGACCATCAAAGTGTTGTTGGGTGTTATACAGGAGCTAGAGAAGGGAGAAGCTCACAGGGAAGGGTGAGTAGAAGTATTTTTAATGAGTACGAGCTGATTGAAATGTCTTTTTCACCTTGAGTTTGCTGATGCCGGCGCGCCCCTGCTGCCGCGCACGTGGCGCTCCTCACACGGAGTTTTGCTGCTTTAGGAGAAACCTGCCAGCAGCATTCAGATTGCTACCTGCCAGTCCCAGGGTGCAATTAAGTAATTATTTAACGAAGGGCCCATAATACATCTTCTTGTGCCTTTTCTAAGGAGCACAGAACGAGCCGCTCTCCAAACAGGATTAGCGAGGATGTTTTCACATCAGCAACTTGCATTAGCCATAATTCCTCACATGGCATGAAAAGCAGCAGCAAAACCTTAATTCTGTAAGAGACTTACCTTTTTAAGATTAAGGGATATTATTACAACTCCTAATGTAATTCCCTTAATGGCACACGAATCTCGTCTGCGTTTCCTTTCACCTGAATTTTTCATGGTATTTCTTTCAGAAGGAAATGAAATGAAAATTTTTAATATCAAAGTCTTCTTTATAACTTTCACACAGCCCTAAACATGACAAACCCAAGCAGAAAGAAACAAAATTGCATTTATCCCTAGCTTTCATTACTTAAATTAACCCATAAGGCATTAAAGGTACTGAAACTGTAACTCAGTACAACTTTTAGTCTTTACCTGGACAATTCAACCCATCTTTATCACCTTAACAAGTATTTTGCAGAATAACTCGCCTTAGTTCCTTCATCTTTATTCAGTGAACATACCTCAAAATGTATGTGTGCTGTTTGTGTGTTTTGAAATACTTCTGCAATTAAATCACAATTTGCCAGAAGAGATCAGGACTTTAAAATTAAAAGACTGGCTGCTCATGCTAGTTGGAGCAGCACCTGCTTTTGTTTGAGTCAGAAAGGTACATCTTTAATTTAAATTTCATTAGGAATGCAGAAATCATATGAATCCTTAAACTCAACATGTTTGGCATTAAAAAGTCATCTTTGTTGGATCCTGCTGTCAACACAGCCGTTTGTGTTGTTAGTTTATTTTACAGCTGGTTATATTATTATTTATATCCTTATCAATTACCATTATCAAGGACCTTATCAAGTCCTGGATATTCAGACTGGGACATTTCTTGGCCTACCTGAAAGCCACACAGGTTTCAATGATCTTAAAGATCTTTTCCAACCGAAACATTTGTATAATTCAATTTATTTTCTTTAATTATTATTCAGAAAATGAACTCTCCTGACTTTCTTAACTTAGAGAAACTGCAGGAGCTTTGGCAAGAAGTGCTAAGCTGTTTTCAAATCACAAAATACAGAAAACTATTTCATCATCATCATCATAACTCATCACCTGCTCGTCAAGAACCCTGAGTGCACAAACACCCACATCACCCCCAGAGCCACCTGCTATTAATACTCTGTTTCCTCCACACAATTACTTATTCTGATTTTATCCCTTCCCAAAGACAGTACAGCCACAGGTGCAACAAACACAGATTTTTTTATTGCTCTGACAGAGCAGAGCTGTTAATGCAGCCAATGTTAGGAGTGTATCCCTGCCTTGGGATACATTTGCCCAAAACAGATCTTGGCCAAACTACCCAGGATTGTCTTCAGGTAATTCCTCTGCAGCTGTCAGCCTGACAAAGCTGTATTACCCCTAAAATGATGAAATTATCCATAAATCCCAGTTTAGAATATCTTTACAGCCTCTTAGACTCGTGTACTGGAGTTTACAAGACTCCATCTGACCAGGAAGAGCCATTTATTAGCACTGCTTTACACGTGGAGCCGCTTCCAGCTGCCCCTGCACGTGTTCCAGACGTGTCCCAGACCTGCTCCCTCCCTGCTGGGCATGCAGGAGGGAAGGAGAAGGAGAAATGCACCCTTGCACAATTCCAAATCCCTGCACTCCAGACCCCTCTGATTTTGTGGCTGTTGGATGATTTGGAAGGAGACTGCACAGCTTTGTGCTTGGGACCTTCCGCAGTGATGCCTCTCTCCAGAGCTGGGAGAACACCCTGTTCTCCTGCAAACACCAACACATCATTAACACAAAGCCTGTCTTTATCCCCAGCTCTCTCAAATTACACAACTCCTGCAATAATAGGCTGCCCCATCCTTTTATTAGAGTCATTCTTGCCAATTGCTGCATTCATCTTACACCGTTCTTTGCCACAGACCCTGTGCAAACTGTGATGTATCTCCTCAGTGCCAGCACGTTGAGCTTTTTTCCTGTTATAACCAGGTTTTAGGTCAGTTTAGATCAAGAAATTAAAGCAGTTCTACTGTTTATTGTAGCATCTTCCATCTGCTAGAACAGCAAGAGACATTTTGTATTTAGAACTCACCTACTTTTCTGACGTACACTAAATTCCTTAGAATAACACACTATAAGAAACAAATACAAATAACACGCTGCTGGGAAAAGAAAAAAAATGAAGAAAAAAAAAACCACCAAAAGCAAAAAACAAAGCCCCACCTAAATTTCTTAATCAGATTTTTCTGCCTTTAAGGAAATCAGTGTTCTTTAAGTGCTGTTGCAGTGCCATGGGACTGGTGCTCAGTGGATTCATTTTCACTAATATGCTGTAGGTCCTGAACTGCTATTACTGCAATTCATCACTAAATGAGTCGATGCCAGCAGAACTGTGGCAGCATCTCTGAAGGCAGCAGTCTCATTCTTTGGGTGCCTATCATCTATGTGTGCTTTTGAAAATGTCAGTGCTCCATCATCTGCAATTGGCAACAGCAGCCAGCACTCAACTCCGCTTCAAGGGAAGGGGAAAGCCACTGGAGCAGGAGCAGAAACACAAAAATTTTAATTCCCTCTCCCAGTATCAAAGGACATTATTAAAATTCTGTATTATGTGCATGGTTATTTACTAAATCCTTGGCAAAATGGCTGTTCTACCTCTCTGTGTGGAAGCTTCTACAAAAAAAGCAAATTGCATCCCAGCAAACATTGCTGGATGCCTTAAGTCATGCATGAAGGAAGTGCAGAGCTGCAGCCTCAATTAAGAGTCCCAGCTCAGAGTTAAAAAAACATTGAATATTACATTATGCAGGGTGCAGCTTCACAACACAATCTCAGCTTCATGCTCTGGTTTTATTCTGATAAATTATCAAGGATCTCACTTTACAGACATATTTGTCTGTGTTCAGAGGGAGAATATAGAAAGCCAAATGTGTGGAGCACCACTAATGCTGACAGGACTGCAAGCACAGTGTAAGTTAATAATTCTAAAACCTGGCTAACAAAGATCTGTGAAATACAGAGCAGAAGATGAGCACATAATCAGAATTACTTAGCTGCTGGAGAACAGCAGTGACCTGCCCTTTAAATCCTTCCCGTGGAAGGAACAGTAATCTGTGCCCTCCTCATTATACAACAAATCAGCAATTTTAATAAACAAAGTGCTCGATTTGCCACACAAAAACAAGTCACAGTGTTTTGACTCTGCCAGGCCAAATGCTACACACTAGACAAGAGTTAAATGAACCTGTTCCAGAGCTAATTTACATTCCTCTATTAGTCAGCAGTGGTTCAGGAATTTAAAGAGCTCTCAACAAACTCCTTCGAAGACGCTGTCACGGATGGAATTCAAATGTCATTGCACGTTTTTCAATGACTAAGGGAATTTTGTGCCTCCCATTCTCATTTCTGAGCAGAAAAGGAGCCCATACTGTGTGCCTGGATGGAGGTCTGCACCCAAGGGAGGAGGAGAGCAGGGAGCATCCTCGAGCAGCACTGCCAGCACTGGTCCTCAAGGTCACCCAAAGTGATCCTCCTGCTCAGCAGAGATGGCAAATCCAAGTCAGGCAGCCAAAGCAATTATTGCCTGGGTTGTTTGCTCTGCTCCCAGCCCAGCTCTTCAGAGCAGACCAAGGAGACAGAGCAAACCAAGGCAGGGACAACCTCCATCCCCCCACCTTCCAAAGTGGAGTTCTTTATTTCACACTGGAGAACAGGAAGCTTAAAAGAGTTTACAGGAGCAGAACCTCTGAAAGCACAGCCTTTGGGAGTGATGTGCCAGCTGCAGGAATGACAGCACAGGGCTTGGTTTGGGGATTTCCCCCCTCAGTGGTTTCGTTTTGCTTTTTCTCAATTACAGCCCTGGCAAAGGGAAGGTTTAACAGGATCATTTCCAAGAGAAAACCTGGAAATGGAGGGAAACAACACATAAGCTTAACTACAAAAGACAGCTCACTACAAATAAATACATGAGAAGCAGAAAGAATACAGCAAAGTGCATCTGGGAAGCACAAATTGTGTCATATTCTGAATGACTCCAGCTTTTGGGACACTGTAAGGACACCTTGGGAAGAGGACTGTGATGAGTGCCTTTATTTCCTGCGGTGACGTTTTTACATCCATCCATTCTGCCTGAAATGGTCACACTCATTTCATTATCCCTGCAACCACCTCCTCAATCCTTCCTTCTTTTCTCTCTCTAGAGCTGCTCTATTTTTTTTTGTAATTTTTTTTTTGGTATTTTTTATTTTTTGTATTTTTGCTTCATTTACAAATCACTTCCAAATACCTTCCTGAGGCAGAGCCAGGGAATCTCTTTGGATGCACCTTCCTTAGCCCAGAAAAAGGAGTAATTTTTGCAGAAATCAGAGCTTTGTGGACTTTATGATCCTTGGGCCAGTGATGGTTGAGTGCTGCTCACTCACCCCAAAGCAGGAGCAGCACTAAGACACCAAAAGTTCATTTACCTGCCCTCAACATAAGAAATTTGGTTTTCCAAGCTCTTTCCTGCTCTCCCAAGCACAGCTGGAGCAGAGCAGGCCCACACTGACACCTCACCACTGGAACTATTCCACTGCATCCCAAAACCCCATGGAGGTTATTCCAATACCTGCTGCCAGTCCATGGGATCTCCTGGACATCTCTTATCTAAAATTCTCTTACATAAAAAAATCCCAAACCAACCAACCAATGAAAGCTGATGATATAAGACTGACCATTGAAATATCCAGTATCACTGAAGGTAAAAAATCCAGCATCACCCAAGGTTTCACTTCAAATTCCAGTTTTCTAACCTTGATCTCCATCTTTTTTAACCTCAAATTCCCTTTTTTAATCTCAAATTCATTTTCTTTTTAATCTCAAATTCTATTTCTTTTTAACAGCAAATTCCTTTTTTTTAACCTCAAATTCCTTTTTTGATAACCTCAAATTCCTCTTTTTAATCTCAATTTCAATTTCTTTTTTAACTTCAAATTCAATTTCTTTTTAACTTCAAATTCCTTTTTTTAACCTCAAATTCCTTCTTTTTTTTTTTTTTAACCCTCAAATTCATTTTTTTTAACCTCAAATTCCTTTGTTTTCTGAATTTGCTCCCTAAAACCTGTCTGGAGCTGGATCTCCAAAGGCAGGTACCAGGAGTATCTCAGAGCACACGATTTCCCAGACCTTCAAACCAGGATGAGATTTATATTTTTGACAGGATTTTTCATTAGAGTTGGACACATTTATTCTGGGGCTGATAATCCAAGTTTCAGATCAGATTGGCAGAGTGGATAGAAAGGGCAAAGTCTCACAGTTCACAGACATCCTGGAACATTAATGTGTAATAATTCAGAGTACCTGGGCACCATAACATTGAAGATAGAGAGCTCTTCAATAACCCTGCTGTCAGAGCCACTTTCTGTCAATCTTTTGTGAGTGGTGGGAGGCTTTCAGCAAGGAAATGAGAGGGAAAAAAGGGAAAATGAACGGTTAACAACAACCAGAATGTGGAATAAACATTAAAAAAAAAAGGCATAACCTTTTTAGCAAAGTTACTTGGTATTAATGCTCTGTTTTCTCCCCCTAAAAATGCCACTAGGAGTGTTCTGAATCTCAGAAAATAGAACTTATTTTGCTAATATAGTCCAGCTTTTTATCTGCATACACTGTACGGGCAGGGTTTAATGGAAATGTATTTGAACTACTGAGAAAAATAATTTGATTTCTATCTGGTTGCTATTCACTGGACTTTAAAACCAAGAAAAATGTCATTCCCCACCACACCTCCCTGCTCCAGCCCAGGATCAGCAGCTTCAAAGTGAAATTAAGGTTCAGGACTTTTCCAGCAGATTGGCTGCAGGGACACAAAGGCCAATAAAAGCAAATCCCCACAGTTCAAATCTGGAAGCACTGATGGAGTCTATTAATGAAAGACTAAAAAAAAAATGTGTAAGCAAACAATGGTTTTGCTAAATACATCCATAGGAATTGCCATGGATCAGAAACTTCCCAACGTCACCAAGCTGCCCAAATCATATAGGAGAGTTTCCCTGCTAAATCAGTCTTAAAAAAAAAAAAAAAACAAAAAAAGAGGATGACTGAAGGTAAGGAATTACCAAGTTTTCACAATTAGAATAATCCTTTAATAACTGCAGTATCAGAATGCAGAGAACACGAGCCTGTAGAAATGGGACCAAAACGAGCTTTACAGTGTTAAATTTCTCACTGCTGTTCCCTCACCAGGAGATGAAACAACTGATTTCTAATTGACACCTCCTTCTGAGCCCCGTGCCTGCACAAAGGTACAATTATCTCTTATCCTGACTGAGGAAAAATGGCAAAAGAAGAGGAAAAAGACTTGCTTGAAGATGGGGGTGGCTTTGTTTTTAAACTGCAGAGCTTCCAGGCTCCGGATTTGGGACAGGCTTAAAAAAAGCTCCTGTGTAGCACATTTAGGAAGGTGAAAAACTGGGAGATGATGGAGACCTGAGCTGGATTCAGGCACCTGGGGCTTGGAATGAGATGATCTTTGAGGTCCCTCCCAACCCACACAGATCCTGGGATCTGTGGCCTGAGGAAAACTGAAGTGAGGAGTTGCCAGGCATGGATGTGTCCATCCTCCCTGACCCCAGCCCTGGGTCACTGCTGGATCCCACCTGGAGCTGCTCCCACTCACCCCTGAACACACCTGAAGTGTCCACACTGTCCCACAGCTCCTACAGGTTTTGCTCTGAGCTTTGCCAAAACAGAGGAATTCTGAAGGTGGATGAGCAATTCCCTGCCATGGAGCCGTTTTTTCCATGTTAAACAGTAAAACACTTCAGTGAAAATGGGCCAGTTCTGAGCTTTTGTGATGCTCTGTTGTGATGGGTTTTACATGTCATGGAGGGATCAGTGCTCCAGGTCAACCAGGAAGGAAAACTGCCATTCCCAGGGAGACTGGAAATCCCTCCCAACATTCCCAATTGTGTTTGCACCTCTTCTCCTAAGAGGATGATGATGGGGGATGATCTCTACCCCATTACTCACTGCATGAAGCAACCAGAAGAGGACAGACACAACTCTATGGGGGAACACTGGGATTTTTTTCCTCAATTCCAGTATCAGAGAATCCCAGAATGGTTTGGGTTGGAAAGGACCTTCAAGACCATCCCAATTCCACCCCAGCCATGGGCAGGGACACCTTCCACCATCCCCTCCAAGCCCTGTCCAGCCTGGCCTTGGACTCTTGCAGGGATCCAGAAGCAGCCACAGCTTCTCTGGGCAGAGCCCCACAGGGAACAATTCCTTCCCAATATCCCATCTCCATCAACTTTTTTTCCATCTAAAGCCACAGAATCTGGGTGTGGTCCAGTAACTCCTCAGGATGAGGCTGACTGCACAGGTCAGCACAGGTATTTTGGCATTAAGAAGGAAGTTTACCCTGGCATGGTTTGAACCTGGAGTCAGGTCGTTTCTTTGATTAAATCAGAGATTTGTTTACTTTGTCATCCACACAAGCTCCAGAGAAATTCCAGGGATGGGACCTGGAACTGTGGACTAAACTCAAGCAGCTGCCACACTCCTGGTCTGTGGAGTCTCCTCACATTCCCATTATCCAAGGAAATGAGAAAACACAAAGTACTGGGACCTGCTCAGGCTGCAACAGGCAGAGTTCAGCACTTCCATCATCCTTCCTGCTGTTTTTTGATTTTATCTCCATATACTTCTTGCAAGTACAGCATCCCAGAATCATTTAGGTAGGAAAAGACCTCCAGGACCATCAAATCCAACCTGTGTCTGATCCTCACCTTGTCACCAGCCCAGAACCCCAAGTCCAGGCCTTCCTGGAACACCAAGCACTGGCTCCACACAAACACCAGCATCAGTGGCCAGAAATTCTCCTCCCCCTTTTAATTCTATGCTACTGAACAACGTTTGGAATTTTAAACAAGTCTGGCTGATGCAGTTATTATTTGAAGCCAGTGTAGGCTTAGAGATATAATGCACACAGGGCATTTGAGCTTGCACTGAAATCTTAATCACAGCAAAATGATGAAGTAATACCACAGATTTTGATTTCTCCCATAATCTCTCCTTTATAGCAACAATTCCTGGGAGCAGCCTCAATCCAGAAGTCCAAGCCAAGCAGAATCCCAGATGTTGTTGTGTTTCAGTAGTAGGAACCCCTCAGCTCAGGGTGGGAGCAGCAGCAGCTGGGAGGGCACAAGGATTTCCACCATCTAACACATCACCCCAGCTGCTCCCAAAAGTCACACACCAAAATTAAATCTAAAATTCCATGGATCTGGGTGTGTAAGAACAGTGGAAGAGGAACACTGGAAGCTGCAGGAAAGGATGGGTGGGTGCAGCAGATTTGATGATGAGCTGCTGGCTCAGGAGGCTCTGGGCATCCAGGCAACGACCCCAAATCCAGGTAAAATCCCCAAATCCAGTCCTGAATCCTCCCTCGGGGGGAAACCACAGCAGAGAGATTTGGGATGAAGGGGGAAGGGGCAGAGCTCATCTCACTACTGGCATGTGCTCCCAGATAACCTCCTGGAAGTGCCTGGCCTAAGAATTCCCCACCAGCCATGCAGCTGCTGTTCCACCAGAGCAAACTCCCTGAATGGTTATTGACACCACAAGCTGACATTTTAATCATCCTCCTGATTTTTCAGATGAGACAACAAAGGCACAAATATTCAGGAGAGATGTTTGACTTTGTACACACCTAATTCCTGTAAGATTTTGTGATTTCACTTGAAATACATTTTAATTCTCTTTGTTCTGTTTTTTTTTGTTTTTAATAACTCAACAGTCTTATTAAAATATATAGTTATTAAGAAAAAAAAACAAGACTCCCTGACTAACCTGAGTATAATACAAAATGTATTTACAGGGTGAAAGCATTTGAATTGCTGTCGTGGGAGTCGTGCTGTACACCCACAGTGCAAATACCTCAAAAAGCAAATTAGTCATCTGCTTCCAACTGTCAGGACACAGCAAAAGAAAAACCACTGTCTTGGAAAGAGCCTGAAAAATCTCACCACTGACTTTCTGTACATGGCAAAGGATTTTTTTTTTTTTTCAGAAGCCACATCAGTAATATCAACCTTGAAATAAAAAGAGAGAGAAGAGTGTCCAGTGTGGGAGTGTCAGGTTGGATCAGGTTTGGAGCAATCTGGGATTGTGGAAGCTGTCCCTGTCCAGGCCAGGGGGTGGAATGGGATGAGCTTTGTTGAGAGGAAAACTGTTTTCATTAAGGTTGAGTTAATCCTTAGTTAGAAAACCACCCAGCAGCACAAAGCTGGGATCACTTAGACCTGTGTGATCCCTGAGTGGGAAAACAAAACAAGGGGAAATGGGAAAAACAGACAACAGAACCATGGAAAAACAGAAAAATAGTTAGGAGGGAAATCCAAAATAACTCAAGCACACCAGACTCTGAAACACATGGAGCAAATTCATGTTTGCATCCAGAACAGCCTCAAGGTAATTCCTTGAAGCACAGCATCCATCCTGATTTTTTTCCTCTCTAAATGCCAATTGCTAATTGGTAATTATCAACTTCAGGAAAACACAGCAGCAAAAAGGTTAAAACAATTTTTCTACTTTGAAAGTGATTTTTCAGAACACTTTTATAGGAGCCAAAGGCTGGCCCAAGGTGGTTTAGACCTGCCCAGTTTCTGGGAGCAGAAACTGAAATTTTTAAAAGAATTACAGATTTTCATCCACTAAAAACCTGATTTTGCTGATATATAAATACATTTGTATGAGCTTCCCATTGAACTAAAGTGGTAAAGCTTTCCTAGGGCAGAATAAACCTCTAGGGCTAAGCAGGATTTATTTTAACATAAAAAAAGATGCAGAAGATATACAAGAGATTTTTCTGCATTTTACATGGCTGAAAAATGACTTATGCAAGTCATAAGGACAACTAAAACTCTCGTGACAAAGTGAAGTCATTTTATTTTGCCAAAAGGCAGATTATGTTTGTAAGAATAATGCCAATTTTCTCTTGAAGCACAGTTACTGGAATTATCAGTTCTGTAATACTTCAGAGTGGGAAACAAGGATTTTGAGAAGTTCTCCACCCAACTGTTGATTTTTAAAGCATTTTCTGTAAAGATGGGCAACATCAGGCCAGGTTGGATGGGGCTTAGAGCAGCCTGGTCTATGGAAAATGTTCCCATGGCTGGGAGTGGAACTGGGTGGGTTTTTTAAAATCTTCTCCAACCCAAACCACTCTGGGCTTTTGGGATCAGCAGGGTTTAACCAGCTTTGTAATGACTTGTCCCAGCAGCTCCAGGAAATAACAAAACAACTCCAATTAATACAAAGACTTGAGGAGAAGCAGGGTCTGCACTTCCTCTGAGCAAGGCCAGAACTGTCACTTCAAACACACTTCAAAGGCCCAATGCCTGCCTAAGTTCATTTGTTTCACTATCTTTAAATAACAAACATCAACCAAAAAAACCTTCTTGAAGTCTGTTCATCCTCCTTGATGGTGATAATCCCTCAAAAGTGTGAGGAACATCAGGAGCATCCTGCTCTGTACTCACCACAGCCACTTCTGGAAAATCCTGCCATCAGGGGACTCCAGATCTAACAGATCAATCCTTCTAAATAATTTGTAGGAGTTTTTTAATTTGTTTTTAATAGATGCCCATTAAAAAAAAAATCAGCATACACAGATCTACGCTTCCCTCTCCCAACTCAATGGGGTCTCTAATTTATACAAGCAAAAAAATATTCAAATGTAAAGATTTTGATGTTAAAGTTGGTATTTAAAAAAAAAAAAAAGCCTCCAGCAGGTGCACAAATTGTGTGTTTCACAGGGATTTAGAGAGTGTAATCCCCTTAGGCTGCTCTGAAAATTGCAGCCTATTCTTAGTTCCTGCCAGTCCATGTCAGCAAAATGGTTGTTCTTCATTATGATATTTTAATACTTGGGAGTGTTAATTGAGGTTAAGCTGAGGTTGTACCCTGAATGCTAAAAAAAAAATATTAACCTGACAGAAAATGAAAGTCTCCTGAAAATAATATGGAAAAATGTGGGAAAAACAGGAGAGATCTCCTTTCCAAGGAGAGATGCAGACAGAGAAACTGAACTCACCTACATCCATCCTCCAAGGACCTTCAAGGCCAGGTTGGACAGGGCTTGGAGGACCCTGGAATAGTGGGAGGGGTCCCTGCCCATGGAATTTTGTGGGATTTAAGGTCCCTTCCAACCCAAACCAGTCTGGGATTCCATGACCTGCCCAAGCTCTGCACATCCACTCGGAAACAGAAAACTCAGGATCCAAGGAAGGAGGATGAAGCTCTGGAGCAATGGCTCCTCCTCAGTGGACATCAGAACAATCACATCCAAAACAGGCTGAAACTCCAGGAACATCCCCTGGGATCCCACCAGGACAAACCAACTTCCATTTCTCTAAAAAGGCAACAGATTTTCTGTAGGAAACTTTGCTTTGTGAAAGACTTGACATTTGAAAGAATTTATTTTTAGCGAAAATAACAACTTGTTTACTAACGAAGGATGACGTTGTTGGTCTGTCTCCTACGTGGGAATACTTTCCAAATTATTTTTAGGAGGAAGGAAAAAAAAAGGCAGCTTACTCAAACACTGTATGGCACAAGGAAAGCAGCATCACCCAGAAGTCTGCTCTCAAATCATTCCTAGGAGCCAAAAGTGATGGAAACTCTGTTTTTCAGGAAGTCTGCACTGAAAATCTCCCTCATTGCCTAAAATCTGCATGGCAGTGCTGTGCCAGTAATGAAATCCTTGCTGGTGTGAAGGAGACAAATTCCATGCAAGTGTTTGTGTAGATAATTATGCGAAAACAAGAAAGTAAAAGTCCAAAGCCCTGAGGTATCAACAACAAAATTCTTTCATGAGGAGTTTAATTTTTATGGAAATAATTGAATTTACACTGTTCTAACACTCACATAATTCAGCCCTGGCTAAAGAGCTTGGAAACTGCCAGATGGAAACCAAACATTGGGACACCATGGAGTGTTCCTGGAGCTTTCAGGAAATTCTAACAGGATCACTCAAAGAAGAAAATAATAGAAAATATGCAAAAATCATCCCTGAAAAGCTAAAAATACTCAGTAAGGAAAAACTGCTTTAAGAAAATTTAATCAAGAATTAAATCCAACTAGAAAATTAATATATCACTATAGCCAGTGAAGACTGAGAACTGCACAGATGCTAAAACCAAGCAGAGCTGAATGTGGCTGTTGGGAGATCAGGATTTCAAACTCATCAACCAAAAAATCATCTCATTTTAAAATACTTACAACCAAGGACCATTCTCATCAGCTTAGCAAGTCAGCCTTATACCAGCAAATATGCTTTTAAGTATACGGAAATCTAGAATTATTATGCATTTAAAGACCATCAAATCATAGAATGGTTTGGGTTGGGAAAACTTTAAAGATCATCCAGTTCCAGCTGTTTGCAGGGCTACAAAGATGAATGAAAATGTCTCTACTGGAAAAGAGCTTTAAACAAAAAAAAAAACAAACCAAGCTGGCACCAGCTCAGGGTGTTTATGGCTTTACCTATAAAGAGCAGAGCCACATCCCTCTGAAGGCAGCTATTGACTCTTCTTTATGTCCTCAGTAAATAAAGGCCTTCCCCAACTCATCTCTACATTTTAAATGTTGTATCTTTAGTTAGAGCTTTTAGGAGCTGATCAATAGCTTGGGAAAAAAAAAAAAAAAAAAAAAAAAAAAAAAACCATTTTACAAGTCTCAGGTTCATAGTAGGGATGATTTGAATGTCAGCTTCTGAAAGATCTGAAGAGGGGAAATGAAAACCAGGAATTGCTTGTCTTAGAGAGGAAAAAAGCAAATAAAAACCAGGAGTGGGGTTTTCCCATAAAGAGGAGCACACCACATGGACATTTTGCTTTGTGTGAATTCCTCTGCACACATTTCAGTAGTAGGAACTCCTCATCTGAAGGAAGGTGGGTTTGATGCCATTTTGGTTTTTGCCTATTTTTTTTTTATTCTACATCCTCTGTATTCTTTGCACATAGATTTGGAGCTCTGTAACCCATTATATTCTGAATAACTTCCCATTCCCTAGACAAAAAACCAGCACCAATTCCAGAACTCCAAGCCCTGAGAAATACAAGAGCCCCATCCTAGGTTGGTTCTCCCTAACTACCAAGGCTGAGAACAACCCCACAAGATCCATTTCATGGAAAAAGTACAGCTTAGTGCCTCACTCCAGAAAAGGAACTTAACCTACAGAAAACTGCACCACCACCTCTCCTCCTAATTACTACTTTCATCAATTATGCTGATTTCCTAAAACTTAAAAAAATGTTATTAAAAACCCACACCACTGTGAGGGTAGACTTTTGTAGGCATCTTTCCATAACTGTCCCTGAAAGCCTTCAATAAAAATCCACTTTTATATTACCTCCTACTCTAAATTTATCTCAAATTTCATTTTCCAGGTTGGGAAAACGACAGCAGGTTTAGATGGGATATTGGGAATTAGGAATTGTTCCCTGGGAGGGTGGGGAGGGGCTGGGATGGAATTCTGGAATTCCCAGAGCAGCTGTGGCTGCCCCTGGATCCCTGGCAGTGCCCAAGGCCAGGCTGGACACTGGGAGGTGTCCCTGCCATGGCAGGGGGGCACTGGGTGGGATTTAAAATCCCTTCCCACCCAAAAACCATTCCATGGTTCCGTGATGTTAAAAATCAGCAATGTTGGTAATCTGAGCGTCTGATTAAAAAGCAATTTTGAGGCCAAATAACAACCACCATCTAAGGACAGCAAGAACTCCACATTGCATTTTGATTTTAGAAGGAGAAGAAGTCTTAAAGAAGTGGATTCACCCTCTCATGAACTTCTGCTGGGAGCTGCCCCCAGAGCCTGTGGCTGTGCCACCACCCCAGCCACTGCTAATCCTTAAAATCAGAAAGAAAAGTGACACAGGCCCAGCTGATCATTTTCTGAGCTACACAAACAGCCTGCAGCACCTCAGAAATGCTGATTTTTCATCCTGGGGACAGGCACATCAAACTGGAGCAGAACTGGAGCAGCATTTCCCACTAACACTTGGTATTACGTAGGCTGGGTATTTTGCCAGGTAAAAATGAAGCTTTTTTTTTTTTCCCCCCCAAAATGCTGGGTTTTTCATTTTTGCTCATTGGCAGGGCAGCAGAGGAGCTCTGTCCCTGCAAGGGCAGGGAAGGGGCAGAGATGCCCCTGGTTAAGCAAAGCAGCCCTGAATAATTGGAGGTCAATCTGCTGAACTGCCAGGGGTTCAGGCAGAACCTCATTCCCTGAAGGAATCCTGACTTGGATCTATTTTCCACATCTCCAAAGTTCCCTGGACAAATTATTTCCCATTTCTTCTTAAAACAACTTTAAAGAAATGTTGCCAGCATTTGTTTGTATGCAACAAAATGAAATTAACTTCAAAAGATTCTAAATTTGTGATTTTACAAAGAAAAATCTAAGTACCGATGCACATTAACAACTTTCCTTTTAAAGTCATCTGCATGCCAGAACATTCATGTGCACAGTCAACCATTCTATTTTAATGAAATATATTTATTTTAATTAAATTTCTATGTATTAAAAAATACCTGCATACCTTAAAAACCCCTTTTTAATTCAAAGTGACCAAGGCAGAGACAAGCACAGGTAAATGAGAAGTCCCTGCTGCAAGAGACTTCAAACCAGAGTGTGACAAAGCACAGCTGCAGGCTAAGGGAGCACAGGAAATGTCATTTCAAAGGCATTTTCTTCCTTTTAACACATAAACATCCCTACAACAAATCTTCAGAGCTCACTGAGAGGCACAAAGCTCCTAACCAGATCCTATTTTGCATTATTGTAGTCTGTACACTCCTCCTGATATAATGGATTATGTGTTTTGATTTATTGCTTAATGCTCAGAGTTTGGGTAGAGTGAAAGTGGAGAAAATAATACCACACCCCAAAGAAGTCATTTCATAATTTAAGCTGAATATGCCATTTTTTGACGTTATTTTCCTAATGTCTGGATTTTTGTATTAAATATTCAAGGTAAAAAAATAATCCTGAAATTCTGATTAGTATGAAAATGGTCATGGAAGGCCAAAATGTGTTAAAATAAATGACTTTTTTACTGATTTCACATCCTTGTCTTTGCAGGCTTTCCTATCGGACCGGGCAGGACACGGCCAATTGTGACACGTGCAGGAACAGTGCATGTATTATCTACAGGTAGGTTAAAAATATCAATATTCCCGTTTTTTCCCTGGGAGGAAGCAAAGATTCAGTCACTAGTGCAGGCCCAGCAATTGGCCTTGCTGTTCCAATCAACAAAACAGAAATTTAATTCCACTAAAGTCATAAAATTCAACACCTGTGGAAGTATATATCACAAAGAAATTATTGTGGGCAGCAGAGCTGTGGGATGGGAGGTGCTACAAGTTGTGAACATTGTTTTTAAATTGCTGGAGGTATTTTGGATTTTCTGACCAACAAGTCAACTTCAATTTTACTTTTATACACTTCTGTACCTACTTTAGATTTATTTTTATGGCAGTACCAACATGACTTGGGAAGTCATTTGGAGAGAGGGTTTGTAAAGCAAAGAGAACCAGATACAGATTCCATCTGCTGTTTGAGAGTAAAATCAGGGGAAGATGGGATTTTGGGAATTAGGAATTGTTCCCTGGCAGGGTGGGGAGGGGCTGGGATGGAATTCTGGAATTCCCAGAGCAGCTGTGGCTGCCCCTGGATCCCTGGCAGTGCCCAAGGCCAGGCTGGAGCAGCCTGGGGTCAGTGGAAGATGTCCCTGCCCAGGGGCTGGAATGAGATGAGCTTTAAAATCCCTCCCAGCCCAAACCATTTAATTTTCTGATTTGATAAACTGACATTCCTACCCACTTTGGGTTTTTTTTGGCACATCCAGTGAAGGAATAACAGACAACTGGGCATGAGGTGAAGCCATCATGAGGCTGACAATGTTTCACCCTGACAGCTTCATTGTCCTCCTTCTCTGGAGTCCCAAAAAATCCGACAAGGTTGTTTGCAGATGAGGAGAAAACAAACGTGGCTCAAGGTTTCAGCAAATCAGGCAGTGCAGCACAAATGAAAATGCACAAGATGCCAATTCCAGTGGAGACAGAAATTCAAATAAGGCATCAATGTAGGATTCCCCCCTCACTCCTTAATTCTCTGCTCAGCTTTAGGCAGAAGAGCTGGAGCTATTTATTTATGAATTTTCTATTCACTGCACAAAAATAAAGGAAAAAAAGGATGGAAACCTTCAGCTCCACCTTAGAACCGACCACAGCAGGGTTCTGTGCAGGGGCAGGCACCAATTAATGTCTTTATTCCTCCTTTTCAGCCAAGTTCACAAGCACAGAAACACCCAAAGCCTCCCCTCCCTTTTCCTGTGCAATTCCTGCCTCAGAGCAGCCTGGAGGTAGAGCACAGGACAACTCCATCAGGGAATTCTCCTTCTTTCATCAGCTAGGAAAAAAAAAACAATTAGAAATTTTTGCAAATCTTCATTTCTAATCCGTGGATTTCAAGTTAAGGAAACTTCCAGCTTCTGTTCTTGCACTTGATGGGATTAAAATGACTCCAGAAAAGCAAGTTAGGAGAGTTTTCCTACTGAGAGAAGGCAGGTCCAGCTGCCATCCCCACCTGGAATCCCTTTGGATATTTCCCTCAAGCCACGTTTGCAGGGGATTTTTGAGCAAAAAGCAGCTCAGCTTTGTGCCAGTTCAGGAGAATTCCTGCTGCAGGCACAAGTCAGAAAGCAGAGCAAAGCAGGGGAGGCAGGAGAAAAGGGGATTATGGAGACAGGATAAGCCAGAAGGGATAAACCAGGAATTCACTGATAAAAGCAGCCCCGGGATGTCCTGCAGGAATTTCTGCTCCTCCCCAAGGCACCTCTGGGGAAAGGCAGCAGCTCCTGAGTCAGGCTGGGATTAAATCCAGGTGCTCCTTTGCCAGGGCATTGCATGGAAAAGGCTGCAGGGAGTGACCCCAGTTCTCTTTAGGGCCAAACAGCTTTTAGGAACAGAAATTAAACCTGTTCAAGGTGCCAGAAACCCCTGAGTTCTTGGAAGCCACTGGAGCTGTCAGAGAAGGCGGTTCTTAGTCTTGAGCTCTTTTTTCCAATTAACATAGAAGAGACTTAAAATATAGGAGAGACTTAAAATATATAGAAATATAAAAATAGATATAAATATATAATTAATTTATCCCATATAAATATATTTTATCTATATAACTTTATTATATATATAAATATTAGTTATTTATATTATATATATGTGTGTGTGTGTATAAAAATAAAATGTATCTCACAAGGGCATTAATATATAAATAATGCCCTTATGGATAAATCGATATTTAAAGAGAAATCCTTCTACTTCGCCTTTAATTGGCTGTGTGGGTTTTTGGAATTTGATTCAATTTTGAACATTGTAACACTAAAAAAAAAATATAAAATTTACAGCTGTTTCAAATCTTTATTTTCAAACAGCATCTTAAAGGAAAGATTAAATTACTGAAGTGAATCCTGCAGTGTCAAGTAGAGCACAGGTGAGGGGGCAGAAATTCATAGAATTAAATTCTTCCCTCTCAGGATGAATTTCAGAGTGTTGCTATAATGGAGCACAAAAACCAGAGACAGTGGAGAAGACAACAAAAAAAAAAAACCAAAACCCTGCTGTGCTTTAAAGGGGTTTTAGCATCCAAAATATCAATACTGTCAGGAATAAATTCTAGGAAGAGCCTTTTGGAATACAGTTATTTTGCATATTAAATTGTAAGTTTTTTGTTAGTATTAAAAATCTATTTTATATTTTTTTTTCTGTTTACTGAGAAGAATAAATATTTCTTAGTACTAAAAAAAGGAAAATAACATTATTTCCTCATTTTTTTTTAATAAATAGGAAACTGCTCAAATATAAAACAGTATAAAAAAAACCAAACTAGCAAAACCTCACGCTGCTTTGAAAATCAGGAGGAAAGAAAGACATTTCCATTTGGATAATCCATTTTCCTCAAAATTCTACTTATTTCTGCACTGTGTTCAGGAACTTGGAACTCCAGAGCCAGGAATCGCTCAACTTCTCTCACTGCACCAGAGCAGCCACAGCCTTAAAACTGACAGTAAAAAATATTATTTGCAGCCATGTTAGGCAGAATTAAAAACAGAAGCCAAAATTAGGATTAAACTGTAAAAAACACAACCACTTTATCATTTTATCCAGCAGTTTCAATAAGCATGAGGTCACAGAACACGTCCAAAATCATCTGCTACAAACAAACAGAAATTTCTGCCTGATGCTGTTGGCCCATGGACATTTTTAAAGACAGAAAAGAAGTTTAATCAGGGGTACTGACAGGATAAAGTCAATTTAAACACTGAAGTATTTAAATAAAAATTCTGTATATGGCAGTAAATATGGAATTTTTACAGTGCAGTAAAATCTTGCTGTAATGACGGAATTGCATTGAAATGCAGAAGTTGTAGCAATTCTGAAAAACCCCAAACCCAGGTGAACTGAAAGCTTCCCAAGCTGTTTTATTCTGTAATGATCTTTTCCTGGACCTGCCCTTCCTGCTCCTGTGTCATTTCCCATCCCATGGGAATGTTCATCCTTGAGCAGAAACCTGCAGGAGAAAATGGGGCTTCTTTGGAATATTGGATGAATTATTCTCAGGCTTTTAGCAGTAATTATTTCTGGGAAAGAGCATCTTGTGGAATTCCTGCTGGATTTCCCTTTGGGCAGGGAGATCAGGAATTTCCAACAGCTGTACAAGGAAATTTCTGCTGCTGGAAGGAAACTTCTAGGAGCTGAAATCCCAATTTCTGACTTGGAAGGAAAACAAATCCACACTTCACTATTGTAGTTCTGTGGGGGAAAAAAATCACTAAAAGCTGTCTCAACCATTAATTTACCCACTTTTTTAAAATGATGATTAATGGTACTGTGCTTTTACTTTATATTAATTTAAGGTGGACTCTCACTATCCAGCAGAAAATACATTATTAGAATCTACAAAATCTAATTCAGTACAAGAGGTGGAGCAGGTTAAAATATGGGGATAAAAGTTCATCAGGCAGCACAGAGCCCACATGGAAGAAATTCACTTTTAAAGGTTAAATACTTAAATATTAATTATTCAGATTAACAAATGTGGCAATAAAAAGTGAGCATAAGGCATCAATCCCTAGGATAGCAACAGTGTAAGAAAATCAGGTGGTTCAATGCTGAGAATAGCAATTTTCATCACCTCTTTATTTCCTACCCACATTAATTAATTTACATTTTCTCATCTTATCTCTGGACTGTATTATGCTTGTTGGGAAAAAATGGGATCTCAGAGGCTCCTGAATGCTGGCAGTGCTTTGGATCCCAGGCTGGGCTGATTTTTGGGCCAAAAGAGGAAATTTAGCAGAGATTTCTGGGAAGTGCATCATTTGGAAGTGATTAGTGCTTCTCTGGATCCCATTTTTCCAGGATGTGAAGCACTCATGCTGTGTCATCCAATTAATGTGACCCACGGGGTGGAATTCTGCAATTCCTGCTTCACCTCCCCATGGTTCAGCTGAGTGCCTGGAGGATGTGAGGAGGAGAAGGGAAATTCAGGTGTCAGCTGAGGGGCTCAGCTGGAGGGGAAGGAAAAGGGATTTCCCTGGAGACAGAAAGAGGAAAAAGCTGCCCAGAGCCTGTGCAGGCTCCAGCCTTGGAGCAGTCAAGGGACAAGTGGAGGAAGGACATGGAGCTGCTGGAATGAGCCCAGAGCAGCTCCAGGATGATCAGAGGGATGGAGCAGCTCTGCTGTGGGGAAAGGTTGGGAGAACTGGGATTGTTCAGCCTGGAAAACTGAAGCCTTGGGGTGACCTCACTGTCCCTTCCTGTACCTTAATGAGCTACAAAACAGATGGAGAGAGGCTACAAGAGTCTGAAGGGACAGGAGCCAGGGAATGGCTCCCACTGCCAGGGGGCAGGGATGGATGGGACTTTGGGAATTGGGAATTGTTCCCTGCCAGGGTGGGCAGGGCTGGGATGGAATTCCCAGAGCAGCTGTGGTGCCCCTGGATCCCTGGCAGTGCCCAAGGCCAGGCTGGAGCAGCTGGGACAGTGGGAGGGGTCCCTGCTGGGATGAGCTTTAAGGTCCCTTCCATCCCAAACCATTCTGTGATTCCATGATTCTCTGAAATCCCTCAGCAGCTCCATCCTGAAACCCAGATTTCTCTGACTCAGCAATTCTCCAGTAACCAACAGATCATGAGCAGCAAAAATCTGAAAAGGATCCATGACAACAATGTGTGACTGTGCTAGAAAATAAGAAAACCCATCCATATCTCAGATCCTGTTGCTCCAAACCCTCCCACGGTCCATATGTTTAATCCCAATGGTTCTCACTCCTCAAAATCTGCCCTCAATCCCTCACACAGCAACTAAATTAGAAAAGGTTCTCTGCTGCCTGCATGCAAGAAGTCAACTCATTAAGATATGCTGTCAAAAACAGAAAGGCAAAACCAGAAAATTCACCTCACCAATGGCTCAGGTCCCCTAAAGGGGCTCCAGGAGAGCTGCAAGGACAAGGGATGGTGGGACAGGACACAGGGAATGATTCCCACTGCCAGGGGGCAGGGATAGATGGGGAAAAAAATCCTTCCTTGTGAGGGTGGTGCCAAAATAAAATCAGCCAAGGGCTTCTAGGTGGTTTTATTTGGTCAAATTTTCCTGGGAAGGACACAGACAACAGACAACTGCCCTAAAATGAGAAGTTTTGGTTGCAAACCTTCTAAGTCGATAGTGATTCTGGGGAGAAAACACAGAAATATTTATCACAAATAGAATTTTACTGCTTGCTGATAAAAACCCCCTCTGTTGGGAGGAAAAATTCGGAATAGGCATTAGGAAAAACTCTGACTCAGTGCTCCAAATTTATATTTAACAACATGGAGAGAAGTGAAGCTTTAGGATGTCCTGACCAGGTGTGCCAGGGCAAGGTTTGTGCTATTAAATAATATTTAAAATTCATCTCTTGTTTCTGTAGGGCTTGCTCAGAATTGTCAGTCTATTGAAAAATACAATCCTACCATTAAAGAAAAAACGCTTCTGAAACAAATAATTCCCATCTCCATGTGCAATGCCAGGAGAACAGGAGAGTCCTGGATAATTAAGTTATTGCAGTTATTGTGGGCAGGCTTGAGGGACAAAATCCAAGTTTGAAAGTGAAACGAGGCACATGGCAGGAGGATATTTCAGGAAAAGGTCATTTGGAGAGAGAACACCTGGAGATGCTGAGGGGACAGAAATAGCACTGAGCAAAACAGGATTGGCAGAGCTGTGACAGGTGACACAATCAAGCTCAGGAATACAGCTCGGTAACAAAAATATCAAGAAGTCCTACAAATATGGAATATTTGCTGCATTTAATCTCTGGAAGTGGCCAAGGCAAGGTTGGACAAGGATTGGAGCAACCTGGGATGGTGGAAGGTTGGAATTGGATGATCCTGAAGGTCTTTTCCAACCCAAACCTTTCTGGGAATCTGGCATTGATGATGATTAGTAGTATTTCATATGATTGATATAATATTAAAGAGTAAAAATGTAGGTAATATAGAAAGATATGTGATTTTTTTTTTTAAATCAGGCTTTTGTCTTATTTCTACAGCACAAACAAGCCTAAGTTTGCAATCAAAAAATTTGCCCGATGGAGCAATTCCATTAAAACACCTCCAATGCTGGATAAATTGGTGCTGATAGACACCAGTCAAATATTCAACAAAATTTACACTTCTAAATGCTGAAATAACATAAATATTTTTTCCTTCAGCCTCTTTATACCCTTCAGAAGCAAAATATTTCCCTTGGATGCGAAGGGCTGAAAGCTGATCTGTGCTGCAGCAGCAAAAGGCAATGACATGGGGCTTGTCAGATGGAGCAGAACTAAGATGCTTTTTTTTATTCTTGAGGTCTATCTTTAATAGAAATTGATTATATAAAAAATTACTCTCTTCAGCAATGGGGGTTTTATAACAATTTCTTTTTTTACAGCAATTTTCAGCAGCTCTTAAGAGCCTGCCTGCAAGAATAATGTTTGAAAGGAGTAAAAATGAACTCTGGCAATGCCAGAGCTGAAAGGCCTTTTTTTTCCCCAAAAAAAACACCTGATACTGAGAAAAAACCAGATACAACACATGCTAAATGCTGCACTTTAAAGGAGATTTAGGGAGCTCTTGGAGAAGCACCTCGCTCATTCCAAGATTTTCTCTCACTGACAGAATTCCTGTGCTGGGACACTCCAAATGAGCTGAAATCCACGTATCACCACTAAATCTCTGCTGAAATTCTCTATCCAACTGGTTTTTTGCCAGCCACACTGCACACAGAACATGTTATCAGTGAGGACAACGCTGTTTTTCCATTAACAAGGAGGGATGTTAAGCAGTAGGCTTGGAATGTGCTTCTGCACCAATACAGCTGCCTCCTGAAAATTCACCATTCTACACTTCCAGCACTGAGTTAAATTTTTTAAATTATCTTTGATTTGGAATGGCTTTTTATTCATTAAAAACACAGCAATGGGTAAAATACTCTACTTGAATTCTTACCTAATGTATTTCTCTTCTCTGCTATTGAAAAGTTTATCCCAATCACTGAATGCCAAAACTTTTGCTAAAAATAGATTTACACCCAAACCAAACACCAAATTAGGCACGGCCAGATGTAAAAAGTCATCACACCTTTCTAACACCCCTTCCTGGGGCTCCACCAGAGTCCTTGCACTCAGAGTCACCAGATCTTAAAGTAAACAAAAAAACAAAGCACAAAATTCTCCTTATCCTTCTCTCAGCATCTTTCATTCCTAAGAGGAAAACAAACCCCACCTAAATCAGCAGATGGTATTGGGTGACATTCTGTGCTCAGTTTACAAAGCCTGTGTAAGGTGAAGTCCACCCAAATTTCCCCCTGGAAATCTTGGAGGTATTTTCCAACCTTAATGATTCTGTTGGAGAATTCCCTGGAAATGGCTGCAGGTGTTCTGTGCCATGTCCCTGCCTCTCCTTAAGTCAGAGAGGGATTAAATTGAAGTTTAAATAATCTCTTTTTGGATGAGACCTGGGCAATCAGATCTCACTTTAACTCCAAACAAGC
Source organism: Chloebia gouldiae (assembly GCA_003676055.1). Classification (NCBI taxonomy): domain Eukaryota; kingdom Metazoa; phylum Chordata; class Aves; order Passeriformes; family Passeridae; genus Chloebia; species Chloebia gouldiae. The sequence continues at coordinate 11,302,781 of QUSF01000019.1, read as the reverse complement.
CATGGCAGAAATACCTCACAAAACATATTTAGTCCTAATTAAAGGTGAACTCAAGCTCAGGGGTGATAACTTTATATTTAGGTAACAATAAAAGCAGCCAGTGCAAAGCCCAAGAAAACTCAACAGTGGAGGGGGACAGGGAAGAAATAAACTAATCCAAGTGTCTAAATTGCCAAAATTTCACCCTTTTAAATTCATCCTCTGATATCCAGAGGCCACACTGCAACAGGAATCCTTCAAAGCTCCCTTCCAGCCCCAAATATTCTACACAAGACAGGAACAGCCTCAGTGCAGAACATGGCCAGAGGCTGCTGCACAAACCCAACCAAAACCACCGAGTCCCAGGGTACTTCTGAGGGGCCAAAATTCAGTTTCCACCATTAGACAGGATGTTTGCTCCATTTTATGGTGTTGTTCCTTTGCTTTATAAGGTGGCTTCAAAATACTCTGCAGCATAAAGCTCAAATAAGAGCTGAAATTTCATCTCAATTGTGATTCTTAAGTGCTGGAAGGATTTTGTAGCCAACAGTGTTTGGAATTCAGGACAGGGATTTTACAGCTTCAGTCTGTTTTCTGAAAGCAAGGATGCACTATAAAGGAGAATTGCTTTTTAACTGATCTATTTATTCCACACATGTATATGAGTCTATGTATACAACAGGAACTTGATGAAATTAATCCTTTCATGGTAAAAGTGGCAAGGAACAGCTCAGGTAAAGAATTTCTGGGACAGCCTCCTTGTTTTTGGCCAACCTCTCAGCTTTCCCCAAAGAACAAGGATGCGGGTGCCTGGCTGCCACCCTGACCTCCCAGAAGGGAGAATTGAGCCTGGAAGCCCTCAAAAATCATTTCTCCACCAAAAAAAAAGGTTGTATTTCTAGTGTTCAGTCACTTCCTAGCAACACCACCATAATCCTCAAGACCCTCCTTTAACAGCAGGGAAAAGCTGAACAATCCAATTCCTATTTTTCTTCTTCTTTTTAAACTTTCCCTTTCCATTTTCATGCAAGAACTATTTATTATTTGACTTCCATAATTAGGCACTTAGACATTGGGTTAAATTATTTCTCATCATACTTAACAAGTGCTTTTCTCTTCCCACTTCTAGCGTGGAATTGGATTTTAAACAGCAAGAAGATAAACTACAGCCAGTTTTGAGAAAACTTCATCCTATCGAGGAAACTCAGGTTGCACCTTTGCCTTATTCTCAGGAGAGCTACTCCTCTACTCCCAAGCAAAAATCCAAAACTGAATCAAAAAAGCACGGAAGATGGAAACTCTGGTTCCTTTAACCCAAGTCCATGACGTGTGGAGTTCAAGGCCTTCTTTGACAAATATTTGGAGCTGTATCCATCATCTCTGAGGGGATCTTGGTGGAAGGAGCAGCGTCCTGGCCAAGGGCAGCGTGCAGTTCTCACCACGGCTACCAAAAGGCCTTTGGAGCGACGGACTCGAGCCCGGAGCACGGGCTGGGGAACCCCCTGCCCACTTCTACCTGCATCTGCCAACGGGAGATGTAAAACCTGAATGGAAACTTGGACAAAGATGGGAAGTAAAACTGCTGCCACCCCTCCTCAGATCCCGTTAAAGCTCCCCCAGGGGTGGTGAAAGCCTTTTGGGGGTCTGGGTTGTTGTCTTTGGACAGCAAGGAGGGGGAAGAATAAGGAGCAAGCCTTATGTTGGCAGAGGTGTTGAGTTTTACAGCTCCATGTTGATCGGGGAGTGCAGTTTTCAGCACAGAATTCCTGGACAAAGCACAATTTTTCCCGCCCATCTCCGAGACGTGACTGTGGCGTGTTCTCTGCCTTCATGCGATGTAGACTCCAGCCAAGCTCTCACATTTCAACATCATCTCTGGTTTAGCTGTGTCCTCACCACCAGAAGAACCACTCTGCTGCTCAGCCCCAGCGGGGCAGTGGCCAGAAACCTCCCAAAAATCAGGCCCAGCCTTTAAGCACCTCCAGCTCACAGGCCATGGGACAACCCCTCAGTGTCACCTTGGAAAGGTCTCAACCACGCAGGAACAAAACCCAAGCCCAAAGCAGACCCGTCCCAATCCGGATTGTTGGCCTTTGCCATGGGTTAGTATTTTTTTCTAACAGCCTTTGGAAAACCTCTCCGATACTGCAGAAGGCACCAGGAGATGTCCAGGCTGCAGCACTGCTTGGAAGGAGCTGAAATTGGAAATGCTATTTATTTATTTATTTAGCTGCTCAGATGGGTTTCCCAGCTTATTATAATTTATATCTCTACCTATCAATTGTACTCAGTAATTGAAACACTTAGGGGAGAAATGTGATTTTTTCCTAAGTTGGTTTGGTTTTGTTTTTTTTTTTTTTGAAACAGCACTTAAAATTTTGCTCTGACTTATGAACTGAAAATTTTCCTTTAAATATTTGCTACTGTCATTAAACTTGCATCTAAAATGACCATTGGTGGAAAAATTCCTCATGCTAGAAGTGGCCAAGGAGTGGGAAACTTTTGGTTTGTTTTGGGATTTTTCCCTAAGGATTTCAGATAATTTGAGTGTCATGTGACAAATTTGGTTTGAAATTGCATCCCATGTAGCAGCAGGAAGGTACAAATTCTTCAGCCTTTAGGTGCAAGGACCATGACTTTTAATTTGCACTAAAATACTAAAAATTTCGTGAAGTGTTTTTCTTTTTTTTCACTGTTTCTCCTCTTAGCTCATCATCCAATTCACTCCTGAGAGGAAACTGGAGGAAAATAACCTAATTTTTTTTTCCCTCAAAGAGCAAGAAAAGCAAATTAAAATAGGAATGGAAATGCAGAAGGTGCCTATGGCCAGCTCAGTATTTGCAGTAATGTTCAAGAGGGCTACAAGCTCTTGCAAGCAAATCCTGAAATCCTCTGGTGGGAGTTGAAGGATTAGGAAGGTGATCCTGTACACCAGGAAGGAAGTGCCACTGCTTCATGTGGGAAAAAACCCATATTTCATGTATTTTATATTGTTTTTAACTAAAAAACTATTTACAAAATGGCTCACATGACCAGGCTTAGAAACCCAAATATTTCCAAACAAAAAAATACTTTTTTTTAAGCAGAAAGGAATCTCAAAAAATGGGCAGAAAAAGGAAAATACAGCAGTATTCATTATTAAAAAAGCATTAATAACTAATGCATTCCTCCATGCTAACAGGCCTAGTGTTTGGGGTTTTTTAAAGAAATTAAACCAAGCATCTCTCCATGGCAATCAGTTCCCAAATCCTCAGTAGTTTTGTGTGTGCAGGGACCCTGAATGATCCAGAGCTCCTGGGATCAGGGGAAAAGAGGGAGCAAACTCCAACTGGAGAAACAAAGAGCTCAAAGGGAAAGTTCTCATGGCGTGTTCTGTACATGTCCAGGCTATTTTCTTAAGAAGTTGCAAATTTTTAATTTTTTACATTTTTTTAAACCTGGGGAAAGCTGACATTTACCATAGAATCTTGCTTCCAACTGACATCTCGTGTTCTCTGGTACCCTCCAATGTACTTTGTAATAAAATGTTTTTGCAAGTGTGTAAAATGTATCATAATTGTATTGCCTTTAGAATCACTCAGGCTCAGGTTAGATAGACACCAAGAGAAAAAAAAAAAAACAAAAACCACCCAATTCTTTAGAGCTTTTAGTTCAATGTGACAGAGCTATTTTCACCCTCATATAGAAGATCTTGGAGGTCCTAATGAGGAAAATGCATTTTTATTTTCAGTGTGGCTTTGCTGGATTCACTGGCAGTCCCCTGCACTTCATACACTGATTTTCTAGCTGCACTTCTCCCATCTCCTGCTTCAAAATACTTTTTAGCCAATAAATCCTGCAGTGATTTTATATCCCTTGCTCTTTGCTGAGTCCTTATAATTTCCACACAGCAACAGTTGCATTCTTTGGTTTAGAACTAGAACTAGGAGGAAAACACTATTCCTGTGAGTAGCACTTGGTTTCTTAAAGATGAAAAACAAAAACAACTGTAAAAATACTTTTAAAAAAACAGGATAAAGTGAAAAAAAAAACATGATTAAAACTGGAAAATCCTACCATGGGTTCAAAGTGTTTGCTTTTTCTTGCCTAAAATGCAAAACCACTGTCTGTGCCTTTGATTTCACTCAATGTTTTAAAGGTTAAATCACTTTTTCCAATCAAATAGGGTGAATTTTCATGAACTTCACAACAAAATCAGCCATTAGATTACGCCAGGACCTGTCCATTACCATATATTATATATTGCTATTGGAATTGAGCTGGAATTGAACCAGATTGCCACTAAAAATCCAACTGCACCAACACCATTTTCTCTGGGAGAACAAAAAGGACTGCATCAAGATTTTTAATATTCCATAAAAGCCATCTGTGGTTCATTAAAATAACTGGAGTGCTACAAATGTGTCCATTTGTTTAGGTGAGTGCAGCTTACTCCCATCAGTGTTGGTAGGGATGGTTTGACAACACAAAAAAAAATATCAGTATTAGTGATGGAATAAAACCATGGCCACCATCCAAATACCACTTCAGTTTCAGTGAAATCAGCTTGCAATATGTAATTTCAAATGATTTTGAAAGAGAAGAAAACATGTGACTCAATAAAGCAAAATATTTTTACATGGAAGAAGTCTGGAGAAGAAAACTACTTCTGTTTTCTGCCCAACATTTTGGAATCCATGAAGCCTGACCTGGGCAGCTTTTAAGGCACAGGAAGATAATTTACCTCCAGATTCAGCTCCTGAATAACAAACTGCAGCCCCAGAAGTCTGCTGTGATCAGCAATAACTCTGATTTCACACTTGCACCTGTATTTTACATCCTTCTGGAGAGGCCTGCGGCCTGGAAGTGCTGAGAGATGGACAATCCACCATGGTGTTTGATTGATTGATTGATTAATTGATTGATTATCCAGAGCACCCCCATCAATGCCACTCTGCTCTACACAACCCTTGTCACTCTCCTTGTGTTGGGTGTCACCAGCACCCCACAGAGATTCCCCTTCTCCAGCTCCTTCCAGAAACCTCAGAGAGGTTCCACAACCCCTTTTTCTCCTCCCAATGGCTCCTGCATAATTTCTGTTCTGGTTTCACCTCAGCCCTCATCCCAAAGCACCGAGGGGAAAGCAGCAAAGTGGAGAAGATTCCATTCATCAGCAACACCACAAAGTCCTGCCCAGCGCTTCCCAACGCCCAAAATAATCCATTTTCCCTGGTCACAGCACTGACTTTGCTCCCCATACACCTTCAGGTGTTTTCCAGAGCCACTCTCCTCATGGACACACTCTTGGAAGTTAACACCACAGGAACATGGAATGGTTTGGGTTGGAAAGGGCCTTAAAGACCATCACATTCCAACCCTAATCTTCCCCTAGGCCAGGAGATTTCCTCTCAGAAATTAAAGATCTTGGTTTCTTGGCTTTGGAGATGGGGCACATCCCAAGCTGCTGACACGAGGAGAAGGAGCAGCCATGGATCATTTTGGAGCTCCTCTGTCCTGATTTACTGGAAGAGGCCGAGATGTTGTCCAAAAGCCACCAGGAAAGGAAAGAGAAGGTTTAAAACCACCCTTCCAAAGGCTCAAGGAAGTTCAATTTACTTTTTCTTCAGTAAGAAAGGTTTTGTGTTTTTTTTTTTTTCAGGTGATTTCTCACTGGGCCAGGAGCAGCAGCAGCTTGAGGCAGGAGCAAAATGAACTTAAACCAGGTGGTTTGGAGCAGCAGGACAGCTCAGCACCCTCAGGCTGCATCCTGCACTAATAACAGAATCATTACCTAAAACAAATAATAATATTAGAACCTTCTACTCAGAAAATTGATTAAGTAACAACCACCAGTGAGACTTACAGAGTAAAAACCAGCCAAAACCAATGAGGATTAAAAAACCTTCTGCTAACGCAATTATTGTCAAATCAGATTTTAAACTTATCATTTATACTTCATTGTACTTAATATCTGGTTCTTCTCCTTGCAACTGGTCTCTTATTTCAAGGTAATTCTCTTTTGAAGTTATAGGATAAAACTTGTTTTTGATTTAATCAAGGAACTCCCATTAAAGGAGGAAAAAAAAATGAAAACCAAATGTGCAAAGCCAAAGGAGACTATTGGAGAATCCTTCCAGTACAACGCTGCAGAAAAGGCTCATACTGTAATTAAAAGTTTTCACTTGAGCATTAAATCCTTGACATTCCTCCACTGTTCATAAACTGCATTATGCAGCATGAGGTTTTGGATGGAAATGGTGTCACTAAGTATTTTTACAACGAGAAAACATGCCAGCATTAGGACACCAACACAGTTAGATTTAGAGAATAAAAAAATCGGTTATGTCCTGAATTTCTTTAAAAGAAAGAAATTATCATTACTTTAACTCTGTCGATATTTCGAATTCCTTCCTTCCAGTCACCCTGTATGGTTAATTCTCTACTACAGGTAAAATTAAAAAAGAAAAGTCACTGCACCATTTCAACCCAAATTTGATGCAAGAAGGGTCAAGCTGTGCTTCCTAATTATTATTATTATTATTATTAATTTTACTCCTCCTACTTTGCTGACACCACAGAAATGAGTTTTGGCTGGTTATTTAATAGGGGAATCTCTTCAGCAGAGGCTGCATTGTAAAGTAGGAGTAAATACTCATTAAAAATAGCCTGAAATCTCAGTGTTCATTAGCTGATTATAGAGGCTGTGCGTGAGGGATTCCAGGCTGTGCTCAGGAGCACAATGCAGATCTTTTAATACCACTTGTTCTGAGCTCAAACACAACCAAGTTTTCAAATCTACTCTTCTGACTGCAAAAGGCATAATTAACGTTTTTAAATATCACCTGAACCACGCTCATCAAAACAATAATTAACTCTCATGCAGCCTGAAACTGAGGAAGTTAAAATAACACACAAGGCTTTTGACTTCCTTGCACTGCTGCATCCCAGCACTGGAATATTCTGTAGGAATGATCTGCTTGGAACCATTTCCCCACAGAGGTTGTGGATCCCATCCCTGGAAGTGTCCAAAGCCAGGCTGGACAACAGCCTGGGATACTGGAATTGTCCCTGCCCATGGCAGGGGTGGAGCAGAATGAGCTTTAAGGCTCTTCCAACCCACACCATCCTAGGATTCTGTGCCTTCTTGCTCCAGCAATGGATCTGGAGATCCATTATCCCCTCCTTACAACAAAACCCCAAGTGATACAAGTGGGAGATCAAAACTAAGCCAGTGGACGATGCACCAAAGGCAAAATGAAATTGCAGCAGATTTGCCAACAGGAGCACCCCCAAATGCCAAGGAAATGAGCAGCAGCAGGTCCAGGAAGAAGTGCTGAGGACACAGAGCCCTGTGTCAAAAATCACTGTGTGTAAAAGTCAAATAGCACTGTGTGTAATTACAGGGAGAATTTAAATTAGGAAGGAAAGAGGAGATCAAAAAAACAAGTTGTTGATGGACTTATCCATCTGACTAACAATTAACCCCATGGTAAGAAGTCAGTGCATTGAGCCAAACAGACCCAAATGGATGCAGAACTGAGGGACAACTGCTCAGACACAGCACAAACCTGGCCCACTTCAACCAGCTCCCTGGAGACATCAGCTGCCAGCTGCAGACAGCTGAGGAGCAATACAAGGCAAAGGCAAACACACAGAGAGGCCCCCAAAAACACACAAAGACTCCCAAAAAAAGACAGGCCCCCAAAAACACACTCGGATCTATCCCCATCTCAGGTATCAATAAGCCTCACTATTTTTGTCATTATTTAGTCCAATAGTAATTAATTAAAAGTGGAAAAATTCAAGTGTAAGGCTTTAAAATCACAGTGTTAAGTCAATAGGTTTGCTTGCATCAGTCCTTCCTCTAAACATAATTCTGGGCTCTGTTCTTCAGTCATTTGAACACTCACCTTGGTTATCTCAGTTTAAGTCAAAAAGACAAGTAAATGGTTGTAAAGCAGTAACAACAGCCAAGTCTCATTTCCACACTTCTCAGCTGGCTAATTACCAATACTACATCATTTTGGTGCACACAGATATCAATCCTGGCTAATCACCTGCTCACAGATATTTTTCAAGCTTTTTTTTTTTGCTCTTCCCCTGTGCCAACCACAGCAAAATTACCAGGCAGTGTTTTTTGCAGCTTCTTGAGCACACAGAGAAAGAGAGAGAGGAGGTTTTGATTGCTTTGGGTCACCTGGGATTGCAATCCTATTACAGGCAGGCTGGGGGAGATGTGCCAGAGGCGTTTGAGTTTACTTACAATGAGCTCCGAGTCCCGTCCCATGGAAATCACAGTTCTGTTCACTGTCCTCAGCAGGTTCTCCATGATGATCTGGACATGGCGCTGTGTGGGGCCCTGAGCACAAGGAATAAATCAGTCTTGACTACAAGCAACAGCCACCAACACAACTGAGCCATTGGTGCTGCCTCTCAGCCCACCTTCTCGTGTGGAATTAAGTAAAACATCGCTTGCTGTGGATCACAAGGAGGGAATGGGTTTAGCAAAGTGTTATTTTGGTAATACGTGTTTCTGATAAATTAAAATGTGCTGTTACAATGTCACTGGAAATGCAACCTTGTCCATTATCCAATGTAGTTACCCGTTAATTTTCTTCCCCCAAGTGATTTTTCCAACATCAAATCCCCACAGGCATTACCAGACATGGGTGAGGGGAGGGGGGGCTGCTCTGCAACAGGTCAATTAAAAGGCAGAGAAATGCAAAGCAAAACTTTCATTAATGAATTGCCAATTTCAGTCAATATTAGAAGTAACCTACCACTACTTTTGAAAGAGTTAAAAATGAAATTTTTATTCCAAGCAGCTTTTAAGGACAAATCCAGAAACCTCACACAGAATGATGGGCAAAGAACAAAGTCAAAAACACCACAAGGAGAAAGAAACAGATGAGCTTTGCTCCCATCTTTTACTTTATGGATAAAAAATAAGATTTGCATATTTGAAGGATGATCCATCACCAGCACAAAGTCACCCAGGAGCTGGTCCTGCTGCCAGGATCAGCCTGGGAGAGGATGGAGCTGCAGGTGAGTCCCTACCGTGGAGAGAAAAGCAGCCAACAAAGAGAGACAGGAGCAGCCAGGCTGCCAGCACCAAATTCCTCCTGTAGAACAACCCCCCTCTGAGGCAGCCACACAGAGTTACTTCCAAAAGCAAAAATCAGAGCAAAACCCAAAAAAGCCCAATTAAATAAGATGCCAGACAGGATGTGAGTAGCTGACCCCTGGGGTCATTTCCAGCTGAATTAGTGTATGATTCTACACAGCACTGAAGGTTCAGGCAGCAGCAGCAGCCCAAATTTCAGGAGAGCATCAAATCACTGCAGCTCTCAGGCAAAGAACAGTTGTATGTTTGTTGAGGTCAAGAGAAGGCAAAAAAAGAGACTATTCTGCAAAAAATAAAGGGATATTACACATGCTGCACGTCTGGGAACCACGTCAGCAACAATACAACTCAAATGCACATTTCCCAGAATGCCCATGGGAGAAAAGACAAACCACCAAAACATTTTCCACCTGGAAGAGGCCAGGCACAGTAAATGAGGAAGGTTTAACTCCTAAGGACATTTATTTCTTCACTATCTAACCAGAAAAGCTGTACTGGATGTGCCTCAGAAACAAGTGCTGTGCTGGATGTGACGTGTGAGATGCCACACAACAAAAACACCCCCCATCACTGGAAAACCAAGAGTTAGAAAAGGCTGGTTAGGAGGTTATAAAAAAGAAAAATAAAAACGTAAAGTTTCAGGAGTTACCTGCTTAATTCACTATACAAAAATAATTTCTGTGAAGTGTTACTCATCACAGAGGCAGCCCACACTCACCACGTCCTTCTTGTAGAGCACTTCCAGGATGTTACTCAGCAGCTGGCAGCAAGCCTCCAAATCTTCTTGTCTCTCCAAGTGATACTTGAGCTGGTCTGTCATTGTTGGCAGCAAGATTTCCCTGCAGTCTGCACACAAAACACGAGGTTACAAACACAGCTTTCGGGGCCTTCAGGCTGATGTGCTTCAGTGCTTACATAAGACATAAAAAAAACCAAGAAAAATAAATTGACTTCCAGCTTTTCAACCAAAGCCTCACCTCACCTTAAAAATTTCTGCCTCTGAACTGTTCCAACCTTTTACCATTTACTATTTAAAAAAAAAAAACAATAAACCCAAAAAAACCCTTCCTTGCTAAAGTACTCAGATTGTTCCTACATGGAGGGAATCACCAGGTCAAAATTAATTACTAATTATCCATATAAATGTCAGCCCAGTGAACAGCTTGGTTCTGCAGATTTGCCCCAGAGATGCTCTGTGATCACAGCCTTGTGCCTCTGCGTTTGGGAAACTTCAGGATATGTTGCTCCCTGAATTTTGGGCTAACATGGAAAGGAAACAGCAGATGAAGCAAAACCCCACAGGGCACAGGGGTTGTGGAATGTGAGCTGTCCCCAAATGCAGGGGAGGGGAAGAACACCAAAGCCCAGCTGCTGAGCACTCCAGGAAAGGCACAGAACGTGTCTTTGCAGAGCCTGCGAGGTGAATCAGTCTTTAATAACTTAAAAGGCTCCTAATTAGAGGGTTGGGAATGTTTCACAGCCCTGCTAAGCCCCACTGGTAGGGAGGGGGCAAAGATCAGTTTAATATCTGAGTCACCTCTGAGTTCCACTGTGGTGCTGGAGCTGCTCTGATCAATGGGGGAGGCAGTCAAGCTGCATTTCTGAGAAAGGGAAAACGGATTATTTGTCCCAGTGCTTGGTCTGGAATGACACAACCAGCACAGAACACTCCTTTCCCTCAAGTGGAGCTGACAAGGCTCCTCAGCTCCCACTTGGGGCTGCTGAGATACATGGGGGGAAACAAAACGAAACAAAAAAAACAACTCCACAAAATCATCCCAAAGGTGAGGAGGAGCAGCTGAGGGAGCTGGGGGGGCTCAGTCAGGAGCAAAAGAAGCTCAGGGGCGACATCCTGGCTCTGCACAACTCCTGACAGGAGAGAATACCGAGTGAAGGACCCAGGGAATGGCTCCCACTGCCAGAAGGCAGGAATAGATGGGATTTTGGGCAGGAATTCCTGGCTGGGAGGGTGGGCAGCCCTGGCACGGGGTGCCCAGAGCAGCTGTGGCAGTGCCAAGGTTGGACATTGGGGCTGGGAGCAGCTGGGACAGTGGGAGGTGTCCCACAGCAGGGGTGGGATGGGAGGAGCTTTAAGATCCCCTCCATCCCAAATCCCTCCGTGGCTCTGTGATGTTCCAGCCACCCCAGGGCTGAGGTGACACCCCCTACACGAGGATGGGATTTTCAGTGCATCTTTGCTATGAACTGCTCTGAAGAACACGGAGCTGCTGCACTCTGCACTGATTACTTGGGAGTTCAGAGGTGTCAGAACCCAGCACATCCCTCTGGCTGCCTCCAGACCCTGGCAGGGGGCTCAGAGACCCTGGCCTGAAGTAAAAAACACCCGTGGCTTTGATTTTAGCCTGTGGAAAAATCTGTCAATTTTGTATGAGTAATTACAAACCACAAGAGTTTTAGTAATGTGATATTTGAACTCACACAGAGTGGAAAAATAGAATTTTGGGATTTTTAGAATGTGTTTCAAGGGTACAAGATGAAGGAATTTGGGCATGTCCTAGCCTTCTTTTCCTTCTTCTTGTCCTCCATGTCTTGCTGTGATGGTGACACTTTTCTATTGGTTTAAGGCAGAGATTCACAGTCTAACATAGGTGATGGGAATTGGTAATAAACTGTAAATAAACACATACAAATTTGAGTATCTCAGGTGGGAGCTGCCTGAGGCTCGAGGCAGAATGCCCTGGTGGACTTGCTGGGCAGAGCTTGGCAGGTCAGAGAAAGAATGTAATGGATAAGGAGAAATAAACAACCTTGAAAACACAATCAGAAGCTTTCCAGACTCCTCCTTTGGCTGCAGCAGGCTAAGGGAATGAGGACTCTCACATCTTGGGGTCATTCCAAAGAAAAGCAGACCCTGACACAGAGGGGAAAAGGTGAATCCTCAGCACCCTGCCTGCCACAAGCACCTCCAGCCCTGATTAATGGGGAACCTTCGTGGTCCAGAACATCAGATCCTGCTCCCAAGGCAGCTCAGGATCTGCTGCCCGTGCTGATTTAATGTCAGAGGGAGTCAAATATTCATCTGTAGCAAGGGATGCTCAGCAGGAATTATCAACCAGCAGCAGCCAAGGAGAGCCTTCAATGAACACAGGAACTCTGCTGAAGATGAATACACACCATAAATTTGTGTCAATAAAAACAATGTTTTTCTTGGGACACTGATAAATCCATTTATTTTATGGTTCATTTACTTCATGTGGCCAAAAAAACTTAACCTACGCTCAGTAACTTTGTATCTGCTCCACAGCCTGAGTTGAGTCATAACTGACAGAAAGAACTTTTATAAATGCTGGGTTCTGCCTACTAATATTCAATAGGCTCAAATTCCTCATGGAAAAATCCCTGGATTTTGTCTTGCAAACTCCAGCAGCTCCACATCTCACTCGGCAATCAGCTGGAAGTCATTTGGAAAACAAAGCAACAGCAAATCCAAGCAATTCCATAGGACAAAACAAATCAGACAAATCACTGTTTACATAAAGCAAAACCTTGATGTTTGCAACAACGGACACTTCATTTAACTCCCAACCATGAGCACTGAAAATATCCACTAAATTATTATTAAACTGCTCCATACTCAGGGAAAAAATATATTTATGCCTTTTTGTTTAATTTTTAAATAGTGGAGTAAACATTATTTATAAGATTATATATATATTATGTATATGGTGGTAGGGATAAATGTTATTTATATATTCATTTACTTCTGGAAAAGTATATGTATATTAATTTACAATTCAATACATTCAAAGTATTTATATATTCATTTACTTCTACTTTACTATATGGAAACATGGCTTATTTATTCCTATTTGTGTTTCTAAATATGAATAAAATAAATGTTAAAACGATATTTAAAACTATTATATTACTATTAAATTATTACTATTTGAACTATTATATTAGATCTTTGTTTTTGAAGACACACAAACCCCACCAGCAGACTCCATTCTGATCCAAGGTCCCAAACACTCCAGATTTCCCAGTGAATCATCCATCACTCAACATCACCAAAGCAAAATTCTTCAGCAAACTGCTTCACATATGCACCCCCTCTCACCCCCAAATCCTTCAAGCTTCACAAATTCATGCATTTTGAATTTTAATTCCTCTGGAGACACAAATAAGTCTTCCTTGACCTCACAAAGCACAGAATTAGAGCCTTTTTTCTCCACCAGAAACAGGCTGATGAAATTTTCTGTGCATTTGCCAGCCTTGCCTAAGTCCACAATCCTGTAGTGCATATTGCTTTTAGAAAAGAAAATCTCATTTGTGCAACAGGATCCAGGATTAGTCGACAGCTTATAGGGAAGCATTCCCTATCAGTTTAAAATTCCTGAGTCAGTGAGGAGCAGGAAGGGCAGCCAACAACATTTCAGTAATGAACTCCAACCCAGGGAGCGAGGGACAGGAAAAACCTCAATTTTATAAAGGCTGTGGATAGAGGTTTGATTTCTTTTCAAGTGGATTTGAATGTTTATGAGAATTTCCCAGCACAACTCAGGCTTCAGACACAAACTTCAGAGAATGATCACGATGAAGAATTATGGTGGGAAGATCAGAGGGATGGAGCCCCTCTGCTCCTCAAAGAAAGCCTGGATGTGGCACTGGGTGCCAGGGCTGAGGTGTTGGGGCTGAGCTCGATGATCTTGAAGGTCTCTTCCAACCTGGTCATTCCCTGAATTCCTGTGAGGAAAGGCTGGGAGAGCTGGGGGTGCTCACCTGGAGAGGAGCAGCTCCAGGGAGAGCTCAGAGCCCTTTCAAGGGCTGAAGGGGCTCCAGGAGAGCTGGAGAGGGGCTGGGGACAAGGATGGAGGGACAGGACACAGGGAATGGCTCCCACTGCCAGAGGGAAGGGCTGGATGGGAGATTGGGGAGGAATTCCTGGCTGGGATGGAATTCCCAGAGCAGCTCTGGCTGCCCCTGGATCCCTGGCAGTGTCCCAGGCCAGGTTGGACACTGGGGCAGCCTGGAACAGCGGGAGGTGTCCCTGCCATGGCACTGCCAACCCAACCCAGTCTGGGATTCTGTGATACCAATGGCAGGAGAAGCTTTTAAGGCCACACTTTTTTACTAAATAAAACCCCCCAGACACCCATGGGAATCCCAGAGTGGTTTGGGTGAGTGCAGGTGCCTGGAATCCCCATCCCAGCCCTACCAAAGGCTGCTGGATTTAGGACATTCCTAACAGGCAGTGACAGGAAAACCCTGCTGAGGAGCCTCCTGATCAGATCTCAGAGCCATTAAACAGCACTGATCTGTCAGCAAACCTGCCCTGGGCTCTGATTAATCACCCTCCCATTAAAACACATCCATTTAAATTTCTCAGCAGCTCGATAACGTTGGACTGCACCATTCCCTGCACCCTGAAGGGCTGAGTTTGGGAGTCAGGTTTCAAAAACAAACCAGCCACACTCAGTTCCTACCTCTCCCTCTGGAAATGGAACTGCTTCAATAAGGGAGGGCAAAGATTAATATGGCAAATGCAGCATAGCCTTTCTCAGGAGTGTGTTTTACACTCAATTTCTTGATTGAGCTGAGTTATCTCCATTTCTTCCTCCTAAGGAGAGTAAAGGATGATCCCTGATATTACTGACTTCTGCCCCAAAGTCCTGGCAACCTGAGAGCAGCCAGGAGAAGGGAAAATTATTACACAGGCAGTGAGCTGAGAGTAAACAAAGCAAATGAGTAACACTGATGCACAGCTCTAGCCAGGAAACATTAAATTATTCTTAGGGATTTTACCCAGGCCCCAACACCAGAAACTCCACTTGAATTCCTCCTTTCACTTCTTGAAAATCCAACACTTAAAGGCTGAATAACTTCAAATCATTTCAGAAGTGAAGATAAAGTCTGGACTTGCTGTTTCCATCTACCCAATTTCTACACATGGTGACGCAGGTGGTAAACTGTTTTTCAGAGATTGTAAGAGTGGCATAAAACCACCACAATGCCAATCCACCAAGATTTTTTAAACTGGAACCAGCAAAATTTGTTTTATCAGCACTCAGGAGTCTCAGCTTTTGTGATCTGAGAGCAGAATCCTTCCAAATCTCCTTTCCCACTGAAGCAGTGCCTATTTGCTCCCTCATTACCTTCCCTGACAGCACACAAACACTTTGTTTGGGTCAGTTTAACCTGCAGCCAGCTTGAAAAAGAATCAAGTGTTTCACCTCAAAGGAGGAAATCTGTAGGACAAGTGCCTGAATTTATCTTTCACTGGCCCATTAATGGGAAAGCAGAAAATAACAAGGCATGGATGAACAGCAACCTCTGAAAGGTTTCTGCTTTCCTTCAGGCAGGGAACAGCATCAAGGCACAGAGGACATCCAAAAACTTCACCTCCCCCACACAAGCCCACAAAAGCTGAATTAAAGATTTTTGATAAACCCCAGCACGAAATTACAACAGAGCCCTATAACCTGGCTGCTTTGTGTCCTTTTAAAATAACAATTCCCAAGTTTTTTTGTGATTTTGCACTTTCCTAAGTGAGACTGAAAGTAACAAATGGTAAAGAAGTGATTTTCCTCATACCCAAGGCCAGGCTGGATGGGGATTGGAGCAGCCTGGGATAGTGGAAGGTGCCTGTGGGAATTGGAAAAACAGAAACTCCCACAGACACTGAAGGGTTTGAGCTGCAGCCTTGGAAGAAGCTTGGATTGATGTAAAATACAATACACAGACATTAAGGAGAAAAATCATAAACTTATGTTTCTGTAGAATATGCCTTAAGTAAGTGAGAAACTGGATGGGTAAAATGGTGAAGGGTTCCTAATGTAAGGGTGGGGTTGTGTGGAACAAGCTGAGAGTTTAGAAGTTGTAACAGAAGCAGATGTGTGCCTGGGAGTTAGAAGCCCATTGGATAAAAGTATCCACAGTGCAGCAGAAGTGAGTAAAGGTGATGGGTTAGAAAAGCAAAATAAACCCTGTGGCAGCTGTCATTGGGTTAGAAAGTTCTGCATTGCCTGTAACAAAGAACTTGTGACTACTCTTGAGCTATGGCTGAATGCTCCCTCCTCTAAAATCTCAGGGCCTCTGAGACTGATGTTTATCTGAGCAATAAATCGTTCTCAGCCTGAAAATAGTCCCATCCCTTGTTGGAGTTCTGGATGCTGAGAATTTTCAACTTTCTGTGCTGACAGACTCTGACTACCAGGAGAGCTCTGCATTTGACCTGAGGCTGTGGAGAAGGCTTCCAGAATTGATTGACTGCACTGGGATCATGGGTGTGTAATTTTAGCATTAGTGTGTGATATCACAGGGTGGAAAACTTCAGAGTTTGGGGTTTTAGAATATAGCAATATATATGGGGCAAGATGGAGGTTTTAGGGTGGAGGCTGGTTGTTCTTCGCCTTCTTCTCCATAGGTCTGGGTGGTTTTGTGTAATTGGACAGAAAAGTCCACAGTGGGGACTCTGAGTGATTAGTTAGTGGGTTAAAAGTGAAAATAATTTAGTTGTCCTTTCTTAACTGGATAGTTTAGCCTTAAAAGACCTTGTAACAAGAGCCAGTTGGCCATTTTGTAATTGTTAGTGCAGAGCTCACTGCTGTGAGATGGTAACACAAATAAGAAATAATAAACACCTGAGTCTGAAGGGGAACTATCCTCTCAAATGCCTTCAATCCCAACCTCCAGAGGAGGAAAAAGGAAGGCCAAAACCAGCAATCCCTCCATTATTAGTGGTGACAATGACAGCTGCCCAGCAAACCACGGGCAGCACTGGATGGGCTTTGAGGTCCCATCCCACCCCAACCACTCTTGGGTTTGGATTGTCAAACCTTGTCCTTCCAATGGAACACCCTGAACGTGTCCCAGGCTGCAGAGGGATGGCAGGAGGGACCAGGGACAGGGAATAAAGCCTGGAATTGTGGCTGCTCACCGTGCTGGGTGAAGAGGTCGCTGTGCACGATCTCGATGAGGCAGTAGAGCTTCTGGATGGTCAAGCGGCTCACGGGCACGTTGAGGATGAACTCTGTGAAGAGCTTGCTGCACACACAGGGAAAGCAAAAACCCATCAAACAAAAGCAAAAATCCACTAAATAATCCATCAAAAAACCCAATAAAAATCTGTGGAAAAACAACTGGAAGCAATCATCCATAAAGAACCCGAGACACGACTTCCTGCTCTTGGATGAGCAAACTCATCCAAAAAATTTTTTGCGATATTAAAAAAAAAAAAATCAGAGAATCATGAATAGTTTTCAACAAATTTCTTTAGTTTTTAATGTATTTTCTTTTGTCCCCTCCCTTTTATCTCAGTTTTAGACTCTTTGTCTGTGTTTCCCTTAAGGTTTTAGGTTTCAAGTTTTCCTTGCCCGTGCTTCACGTCTATCAGCACGTTCATGATAATCGATACCAAAATTAACATTGTAAATTACCAACAAAAAAATTAATAATTAGAAAACTGGACATTTAAGGAAAAAAGGTACCATCAGACTCATCAGCAGAGCTCCCACCTAATATTGACAAGACTTTTCAATAATTTTCCATCCCTTCCTAAAATCTTGAGTTCTTTACTTTTCCTACTGAGACTTAAGTCAACCTCAATTTAAATACTCCCAGTATTTAACTGAAATTTGTGTTGGTAATACCATAGAAAAAATGCAATATCTGGGCTAAAAGAGACCAAGTCCTGCATTTTCCTTTCTCTTTTCTCAGGAATTTTGCTGTCACATACCAAAATTTTTATTCAGTCCAGGAACTCTACAAATCTGGACTTGTTAAGCCCAGGGAAGTGTAGATGTAAAACCCTTCACAGTCCCCAGGCAAGCAGAAGGTAAATGCCAGGTTCCTCAGTCCACTGGAATGTTAGGCTAAAATTACATTTATTTATTTTATCCCTGCTTTATCTCTTTTCCTCCTTCTGACATATCAACCATAAAAATAATGTCAGACAAAATTTAGAAGGGTATGTGCAGTAAAATGAGATTTAAGATGTTTTTTCAGTTTGTAACAGCACCATAAAAAATAAAATTATATTTTTCTCTTTCAGCTAAAGGTTTGGCTGAAATACCAGTTTTTATTTGGTTTTTCCAGTTTTTTTTTTAAATATCCTGTTGTTGTCGTTTTATTTACTAACAACACTGCCGTGTTTATGAGCTACTGAGACATCGATCCAGCAACTGAATCACTGATTTATTTATTATTTTATTATTTACATGAAATTTATACATAAAAGAGTGAAGCATCATGGTCCAGCTTTAGAGTTTTGATGGCAGCTGCCTGATTAATAACTCTTGCTAATGGTTTGTACTGCAAAGTTTGTCAGATATTTTTTAGATGCTATTTTTAAAAAACAGGCCCTTTGTGTAAACCTTAAAAATACCTGCAAGGGACAAAAAAAAAAAAATTGTAACAAAACCAAAGTGATAAAACTTCTCAGGTGATCCATATTTCACTGTCTCAGAATATATTTCTATATTTTTATATATTTTTGTATCTTTATAGCTAGCATAGATATAGTAGAAGCATATATAAATATATAGTGTATATTTTTATATTTAGATATTCTATGCCTTTTATATATTTGTGTGTATATTTTAATATATCTTTATTAATAAAGATTTATATAAAATTACCTCTCCACACTGAATTAACTCTACTCACCTGAGTTCCTTTGGATCAAACACTAATTTCACATCATTGACAATTGCTGGTAAATATTTAAGTGCTGCACCCTAAAAAAATACACCAAAAAAAACCAAATTAATGAAATTAATGTGCTTAAGGGTTTGCATTAATTGCATTAAGCACATTAAGGTCTTTGCATTAAAGGTAATGCAAAGACAGAAGAAGAGAATCATTCACAAGGAGATGGCTTTGATTTCACCATTTTCTGTGACACCTGAGCTGAAACTCAGCAAGAATTAAACTTTTATCTGATTTAAAATAAGACAGAGGCATGAAATGTTCATAAACTGGGGAAACTTGGACCAAAATCAGAGATTTATAAGCTCCTTCCAACATGTTATAGAAACCTTTTGGTTCCTCTAATCCCTTTAACCCCATCTTCTGCTGAGCACTTTCTCATCCTCCTCCTCAGCCATGCTGGAGTTGTTTGGGCTTCATTTCCACTCCACTACTTAAAAATTAAACAGAAAACCTAATTAGCATTTTTTCCCTGCAGTAAATTCTTGGTAGCCACTCATGAAATCCTGGCTCTTCCCAATTCCCCTTGAACTCGCAGCTGCCACTGCACAGCACATGAAAGAGCTCGGAAGAAACAAACAGATGTTTAATATTTTAATTGTTTGTAGGGATTTTTACTCATTTTATCTTTTTTCTTAGGAACAATACATGCACTGAGCACCAGACTAGGAAAAAAAAAAACAACTCAGAATTATTGAAATATAAACCACAACAGCCAGACTTGTCTGCCTCACCTTGTGTTTTATCAATCAAATCAAATTGTTTGATAACAGGTGTATTTTTGCCTGAAAAGAGGGAAAAGGTTGGATGGGAGATTGGGAAGGAATTGTTTCCAGGGAGGGTGGGGAGAGGCTGGGATGGAATTCTGGAATTCCCAGAGCAGCTGTGGCCACCCCTGGATCCCTGGCAGTGCCCAAGGCCAGGTTGGGCACAGTGGGAGGTGTCCCTGCCATGGCAGGGGTGGCACTGGCTGAATTTTAAGATCTTTCCAACCCAACCCCCTGTGTCAGTCTGTGTTGTGAGAAATGATTGTAATTTACACCCCCCAGCCTGGACACACATTTCCCAATTTGTGGTTTCCACAAGTAGAGGAGTCACAGGAGGAGAACAGTCTTGAGGAGAGAACACAAACCCCACTCCTTTCTTTTCCAAGAGCTCCCCTTTCCTGCCACTGTGCTGGCACATTTCTCTCTCCCTCAGGATTTTTCATAGAGGTGCACAGAGAGAAATGAAAGAGAAAACAATTTCTATTTCTGCTCCTTGTTTTTCCCATGTGGAATGTGTTTGGAGAATTGTTTACCTACAGTGATTACTTGATTGGATTCTGGTGAGGATTGTTTGAGCCTGATGGCCAATCCAACCCACCTGGGGCTGGGCTCGAGAGAGAGAAGATCACGAGTTGAGTTAGAGATATATTTAGAACAAGTAGGTTTGTAGTTTTACTATCTTCCTTTATATAGTATATTAAAGTATTTTAGCATAGTTACAATAAAAAAATCATTCAGCCTTCTGAACTGAGTCAAACATCATCATTTCTTCTCACTGGGTTCACCTGCATTTACAACAGGCCACAACCCCTGTCATTGCACACCCAGCCCCAGAGCTCTCAAAAGCAACCAAGCAATGCTTTGGTGACACAAGGAGAACCTCAAGAAGCCTCCAAGGCTGAGACCCCTCTCCAAAGGGAACCCCCAACCTGTCCCTGGGCTGGCTGCAGATTCCAGAGCATCCAAGTTTCAGTCACAATCCACTGAAGCTGTCAAGCTGGACCACCAAACATCCCACATCTGCTGGAAGGACTCCTGAGCTGGAGCCTCTGGAATTCTGCACAGGGAGCTGTGGTGGATGAGGGCTCTAATGACCACTTAGGAACCACAGACAGCAACGGGGGTTTATTTGCTGATCATTCACATGCACAGAGCCATAAATGTTTAGTAACACATCTTAAACGAGAGCTTGCATTTTATATCTTGAATTAAAATTTCACACCGAGTGTAAAAATTAACACTTGAATGTCTCTCAAGAACTACTGTGGGGTAAAACAATTTACAACAGCCATTTACAGCTTGGAGCTGCAACAATTAGCAGTAACTGAGGGTCTACTTTATGGACAAACCAATTAAAGTTTAATTCTGGAGATTTAAAGAAGCCTGTGGAAGTATATTTCCCAGTTTCCCACCTCAGCTGGCTCAATAATGTGACAAGATGATCAGACTATGAGGCTGTACAGCCCCATGATTAAAAATGCATTTGTCCAAGCCAAAGGGGCTACTAAAATAATTTTTATTGGTATTAAATCATGTAGAAGGGCAGCTCTTGCTGTAGATCTTACTCTGTTCAAGCTGCAGCTGAAGTAGATTTTCTGTGAGCAGTAGCTCCATTGCAATGCTGGTTATTCCCAGGACACTGCAATGCATAAATGAAGTATATAAAATTCAGCAGATGAAAAAAAGCCCTGCTCTTGTCTTTCCACATAACATGAGGAAAAAACAAATAAGCATCTGGTTTGGAGGGCGAGGGACATTTCTCCCATTTAAATAAATTAAATTAATTACTTTTCACTCTTGATCAGCACTGGACAATGATTCCAACTCCTTATTTCCACAAGAAGCACACAGCAAACTAAGCCCAAAATCTCAATATTCCATGGTTACACAGGGATGCCTTAACCACTTGAAAATTCCAACCAGCATTAAAATCCACAGTAGTGAGGAACCTCAATGTTCACTCCAACAGTTCCTTGCAGTAATTTCCCTGTGATCACACAAGAAGCACACCCAAGGCTGGCAAGATCAGTCTCACACACACTCAGTAATTACACACAGCTTCAAGCTGGGCTGCAATAAAATCCTGACTGCCCGAAGGGGCTTCTCTCTTTGTGCAAAACCAGTGACAAATTATTCCCACCCTTATCAAGTCACAAAATCAGTCATTTCCAGTCCTACAAAGCACACAAATAAAGCAGCAAAGGGGAAGGATGAAAAGGAGTGAAAGCAGCAATGAGCCAGTGTGTGTGGCATGAATAATGGATATATTCTGCCCAAGTTGAATTTCCTCCTACACTCACTGCTCTGCTGGCTCTGGGCTGGTATTGGGATTTTATTTTTTTGCCTGTGATTCACATGGCTCAGCATGACATCAGCAAGGCCGTGGCAGCCTGCAGCCAACTCAGAGATGTTGTGGCTCATCCTCTACATCCCAACTACACAAACACAAATTAATCTCCCCTTCATTAACACCACAGCTGTGTGTAAAAGGAATTATTCCACAGAAAGGATGGGAAGAACCATGAGCTGGCACTCCCTCCGAGGAGGAGCTGCCAGGGAGCTGCTCAGTGCCTCAAGGATATCTTTAAAAACTGTGAAAAAGGCAATTAACTGGGCCAAGAAACACAACTCGCTAAGTGAAAATAATCAGGGCCAGAAAAGTCAAAGTTTTGCCTTAAATGGAAGAAATTAAGGAATAATTGATGGGCACAGCTCTTTGCACAGCCAATGCAGGGGATGGCAATTCCCAGGATTTATCCTTCCATGGACTAATTGCAATTCATTCCCTAAATCATCCCACCCTGCTCTCTGTTTGGAGCTGGACCCTGTGCAACCTTTCAGATAAATTCATTGATGGGCTCACAATGACTTTACTGCTAATTGTGCTCTCCTAAACTTCTCCACAGCTGGCAGCCAAATCATGTTGGCGTGGAAGGAACAAATTGCATTCCAAAAGATCATTTGAGTGCAAAAACCCTTCAGATCTGGTAAAAAAACCAGAGTAAGTAAGATCAGGAGCAATGGGATTGTTCTTTCCAACAGTGGTCCCTCTGAATATCAATTAATTTAACAGCTAATTGTGTTCTGAACTTGTCCACGGCTGGTGGGGAAACCATGTTTGTGTGGAAAGAACAAATTCAGTGTTGGTATCAAAGATCATTTGAGGGGGGAAAAAAAAAAATCCTTCAGAAAGGCCAGAATAAATAAGATCAGGAGCAATGGAACTGCTATTAATTCCATTAATTGTTATTAATCCATTAATAACAATTCCATTGTTATAAGTTAATTGTTATTAATTCCATTAATAACAATTCCATTGTTATAAGTTAATTGTTAATGCCAACAGTAACAATTGTTAGCAGCCCCTGTGCACATCAATGAAGAGTTCCCTGCATTGCCCACACACCTCTTTTCTCACTCATAGCTCATTTCCAGATAT
Organism: Chloebia gouldiae; assembly: GCA_003676055.1. Lineage (NCBI taxonomy): Eukaryota > Metazoa > Chordata > Aves > Passeriformes > Passeridae > Chloebia > Chloebia gouldiae. Next base: position 11,279,827 of record QUSF01000019.1, on the reverse strand, counting down.
TTTTGGGTTTGATGAACCAAAAATGAGTAAAGAATGGGATCTACCAAGAGGCAAATTAGCTCACTGCCCAGATCTAAAAGTTCAAAGAGTTTTTATGACTACAAGTTTATCTGAATTTTTTATCCTCATTCTCTGAAAGGATATTTTTCTGTAGTTTTTTGCTGAGTGGGGAAAACCAAACTTCACTTTGACACTTGTATATTTAAATAAGAGTAAGATTAATTTATTTATTGGGACAGAAAGTGGCCTAACTGCTAGAACTACCAGGAATAGCTGCTTTCCAAGGAAATTTCTGCACTTTTTAATTTCTTCACAAAAGGATGAGAGGACAAGTAAAAGCCTCTTCTTTGTGTCATCAGGCAAATAAAAGCACATTAAAATAAGACAGGGCAACTTTGCCAAGTACCTTAAAGAATTTCTGATATAATTTTGGGTAACAGAAAAATGAGCTTTACTCATTTACTTTTGTAACACAGTTGAGAATATGGTGAGATCTCTCAATTAATACAAAAGTGAAATCACCTCTGTGATAATTACAGTAGGTCACTGGTGAGTGAAAAGCAAGCAGGACACAAAAAGAATCTTTTAACAATGGAAAATTATCCCATTCTTAGGTTTATAAATTGAATGACAAAAAAAAAGGTCACAAAAGCTTCTCTGCAGTATCTTAAGGTTGTCATTAGATTGACCAAATGACATTTGCAAAGTAGTTAAACAAAATGTATTCTGAGCAGAACACCACAGCTTTTTTTCTGGGGTTTAAGTTCAGCTCTTTGTAGTTCATAAAAGCAAAAAAAAAAATCCTTAATTTAAAACTGTCATTTTCCAAATCCATCTGATTCCATCAGCATGCCTGGCCTCCAAATTAAGCACAAAAACTGTATTAAATACATGATATTCTTCTGAACTCTTTTGTTTGACAAAGCAATAAATTTGTTTCGTTCAACTCCATTTGAGAACATGATTTTAATGTTAATTTTCATCCTTTGTGCCATTCAACAAAGCACCTCCCTTCCACCCCAGCATTATCTTGGGTGCCATTCCATTAAATTTATCCAAACCAAATGAAGCCCAGTCAGCAGCTGGATCAGATAATATCCAGGAACACCTAAACTCAATATTTGAGATTTGCCCCAGCCTAGAGCAGTTACTCAGCCCACAAAATAAAGCAGTTTGTATCCCAGTTGCAAAGCAGCACCTCTGGCACCAAATTCAGTTTAAAACAGCCCAATTTCAGGCCAAACACTAGCCCAACTTAATTTTGGGCCCAAATCCAGCCCAAGGCACAATCACAAATAAGTATCTTCTGGAGTTACCTCCCACATGGGTTCTAAGAGACACAGAAACCCCAGCCCACAGCTGCATTTTGTTACTCAGATCATCTGAAGTGATGTTTAGCAAGAATTCCACTGATGGAAAAGCCCTGCAGATTAACACAGTCTCTTGTTTTCTTCTCATGCACCTCATATAGCCCTGCCTTCATTTAAATACTTTTCCGTGGCTTTAGGAATAAATGCTAAATATTAAAGTACACACTGGAAACAGAGAAATGTGTTAGAAGTGAGCAGAATTCTTAAGAACCCACAGGGATGGGAGAATTCACATTAAAAAATTCTCTCATCTTCCACCCCAGCTCTCTGTGGCCACACACAGGATGATTTTATAAACACAAAGTGCTCTCACCTCCTTAATTCAGATTATTCAGAGCTCTCAGCCATCCTGAACAAAATCAGAATAGCAAATATCAGAGGGGACCTGATGATTTTTTGTTTTTGTTAACGTTGGGATTGAAAGCGTTTGAGATGGTATTTTGTGTTTAGACTTAGATTTTTTTTTTTATTTATATGACAGTTTTACAAGTCATGAGTTCTAAAGTGTTCTAGTAACAACCTACAAAATGTCTTTATAAGAAAGATAAAGTCACAATCAACAGACCTTTCTCTATAAAGTCTTTTAAGGTTAAACTATCTAATTAAGAAATGACACCTAAATTATTTTCACTTTTAACCCAATAGCTAACCCCTTGTGTCCTGCAATGTGGACTTTTCTGTTTAATTACAAAATACCACCCAAACCCATGGAGAAGGTGGAGGGCAAGGTGGGGGGCTTAAAACCTTCATCTTGCCTTATATACATTCTTATATTCTAAACCCTTAAACTCTTAACTTTTCCACCCTGTGATATCACACACTTCTACCCAAACTCCACCCCCACAATCCCAGTTCTACCAAAATTCCATTTTGGAGCTTTCTCCACAGCCTCAGCTCAATTCTCCTGGGGGTCAGTGCCTGGCAGCACAGAAATCCCAAAATTCTCAGTACCCTTTGTTCCAACATCTCCCCCTCTTGTTTGAATTATGAATATTGTTTTGACAGTTTTGTTAAATTTTTGTTGGATATATTGAAGTAGATAAGGTATTTTGTTTTGTTATTCAAATATTGGGTTTTGGTTGATTTACGCGTAGGATTGTGTTATTGAAAGTAAATCATGAAGTAATAAGGTAGTATGATATTTGATTTAGGGTTTTTTTGTTGTTTTTTTTATATTTAAGGTGGGGTGGGGTTTTTTTTGGTTTTTTTTCTTAATTTTGCTTTAACATAGGCTAAAGTAATGAAAATTTTAATGGTTTTCTATTTTATATGAAATTTTGAATTGTAATATGATTTACGTTTTTGTAAATAAGGTTTTATGATATTAATTTTGATCATTTTAGTATTATCATTCTTGTTACCATGATTTTTATATTTTTTGTATTGGTATAAAAACTTTATCATTTTTAGACCAAGTTTATAATTTTTTGTGGGTGAAATATAAGATATTATGTGTAGGTCAGAATTTTTGTGTGATTTTGCTGAGAAGGGTGCAGCCCCCCCCCCCCACTGCAGGAGGAGCTTCTGTGCCTCCCAAGAGATGCAGGAATCCCTGACTAAGGAATAATATCTGCATTTTTATCCACACTTGGACCATCACTCCCAGTCTCCAGCTGAGCTCATGCTTCAGCAGGACAAGGTTGAGGAAATAATTATCATGCACCAATTAGCAGAAAAGAGGAATAAAGCCAGGAAGGCTCAGCACACTTGTAACCATTAAAAATGCATGCAGACACCAAATGCTGCTCACCTTATTGCAGCAGGTTTAACCCTCCAAGTGATGCTTGGAAAGCCAAGTGGAACCTCCCCTTCCCATTGCTGCAGGCACTGCCACTCAGCATGAGAGGAGAAATTTTGTTATTGAGGGAACAACCACAGCACAGCAGCTCAAAGCACTGCCTGCATTTCCTTCTCCAGCTTGGACAACCCCACACCTTAAAAAACTGCAAAAGGCAGCCCTGAAATGTCAGTGCAGACAACACTGAAACACCAAAAAAAAAAATCCCTAAAATTTTATTTAATTAACTAAAAAAACCCAACTTCTGCATTGTTTTGAACATTGTAATTCAATTTAAACCTCCAGGACTGATTATAACCTGGGGTGAAAGTTGGTTTTAGCTGTTCTTGCTCCTCAACATTTTAATTCCAACACATTTGAGTGTATAAAAGGCAAAAGAAATGAGGTGTAAGCAGCAGTAGAGTGCTAGTAAAGCTCTGCTCAAACCACATTCCAAGATCATACGGAATTTTACCTATTTATTGCAGAAATCCATAGCTGAAATAGTACCAGACAATTTAAAAATAACCTTTTCATGTTTTATATGTGTATAGGTATAAAAACCCTGTAAATTCTCCCCTACCCAAGAATTTTTCAATGTCCATAATTCTAAAACAGGTACAAATTCCAAGCCTCTTTTTGTGCTCTACTTGCTTAAATCCCTGTCGAATTCTGAGTTTCCTTTTGAGGAAACTTTTTCCCCCCTCAAGCATGTACCCAATGCCTTGAAAAAACCAAATGAAAAAAAAAATAAAGAAGCACTTTAAATGCAAAATATTAAACAACTGAAGACCGAGTCAACAGTAGATCATCAGCTTCCACAAGGACATAAATATTTGAATAGATAAAGAGGAATTTTTACTAAGAACACAAGACTGAAGTCTTTCATTCTGTGTCAGCTTGAAGGCTACTCCCCCAGCAGACAGGAAAAAAAATCCAGTATATCCAGCCCAAGAAGTTGGAAACATCTCTGAGAAAGTTTCCAGTGGCAGTTCTGCTCCATGGTGATAAACTGTAAAGGAAAATTCCAGTTTTTGCAAGGAGAAATGGAAGCAGTGGGATGTGTGAAGGAAGCATCTGCCTTGTTTAATGTAAAGCACCTTAATTTTCTGTGTAGGTCTTTGCAACTTCTTATCTCTCTCCAAACACACTTATCTTGTCTACACTTATTTAGCTTCCCCAATATTTATAAAAATCTGTGAAAAAAAGCCTGAAACTGCTACACAGCAAGATCTGCTGAGCATCCTGCACAACACAGGGATTTGGGATTTATCTGCTTAACATCACTGGTTGCCCACAAAACTTCAAAGTATCCAAGAGCACCAGAATTCCAGACTGGTTTGGGCTGGGAGGGACTCAAAGATCTTTTTCCACCCCTGCCATGGCAGGGACAGCTCCCACTGTCCCAAGTGGGGCACCATGCAGGGCTCCTCCCACCCTTCCTGACAGCAGTGTCCCCCACTGCTGCCCTGATTTTTAAAAGTGTTAAGTTTTCTTTTATAGTTCTTTTGAAAGTTTTACAAGTTCTCATAAAACATATTTAACCTTCTGATAATGTTTACATATTTGAGAGTCAGAGTTCCCACACAATTTCATGTATAAATAGAATAGTTTACACATTTCTCTGTGAATGAAGAGAAATGGTTGATTGCTCTTTAGACCAGTGTGGTGGGAGAGGTGATAATTCCATGCTCCAATCCACAGACACCTTTAGAATTCTATAAATATCAGATGTTTGAATAAAACTGAGGGTTTTTTTTTTGCTTTTAAACTTACCAAGCTTCTGTGCACTGATTTTGTGTCCAACAGCAGCACCCCATCTGCCCACCCCTCAGCTCAGGTGTCACCCCCCAGCTCTGGGAGGTCCAAGCTGATGCTCCTCTCCACCAGCAGAGATGGAGATGCTGAATGAGGCCTCTAATGTCAACCCCAGTGCCACTGGCACCTCCTGCAGCTCTGCCAGGCAGGATGCACAGCACCCATGCTCACTGTCTCCAAAAACCCCATATATACCCACCAAGTCAATAGTTTTGTTCTCTGTGACAGAGACAAACATTTCTGCCAGGCAGAATGCACAGAATGCACAGTGCCTCTCTGAAAACTCCCACATTCATCCACCCATTCAATAGTTTTGTTTCAGACAAAAGCACACTTTTCTCCCTGGTGCTCACACTGCACAGATCCAGTGGATACCTGAACATCATAAAAGCAATTTCACAAGCTGCAAAAAGCCAATAGTAGCAATGATGTGTTCCAAGAGCTCAGTAATTAGAGTCCAGAGGAGATGAAAGCAATAAATAATGAATGAAAGCTTGTCAAGGCTTCTGCAAGGCATCCTCAAGCACACTGAACCCCACCCTGGCTCATCCCTCAGAGCTCCATCTGCCACCCTACAGACACAGCCAGGAGCTGTGCTCTGCCCAAGCCTGCAGAGCTCTGAACCTCAACCACTGCTGCTGGGATCTCTCCAGTCCTTGCCAGGCAATTTTCCTTCCTGCATCTCAGGTGAACACAACCAAATCTATTTTTAGCTTTTTTTTTTCCCCTGCAAGGTAAAAATTGTTAAAGAAAAGAAAAAATCTCACGTTCATCTGCCTTCCTGCAGCAGGCCCTGCAAGGGAGTCTCAGGAAAAAAAAAAAATCACATTCCACTCCCATAATCTGCAAACTCCCTGCTTGTAAAACCCCAGAAAGCACACTCTGAGCCACAGCCTCCACCTGCCCATTTCCATTCAGGACAGAAGCTTTGGCAAGGAAATGAAAATACAGCTTTCCTGAAAAGTGTAATATCCCTACTTTGTTAGCAGATGATCCAGTCTTGGCCTCTCTGCCTAAAATATTCCTCCTCAGCTGCTGTATCCCCACTATCTCTTTTTGCTGTGTGCTCAGCATGGCATCAGGAGCCCCAGAGCTCAGCTACAAAGGACTGGGGGCTTTGACTCAGGACTTTTCCTGCTCCAGAACTTCTCCCACTGGCACAGGGATTTGCCACTGACTGTCTTTGCAACCACCTGAGCAGGAAGAGTCCCCAAATCCTACCCCAAATCTCAGCCCCTTGATCATCTCTCACCTGACTGAGCAGGGCTGGGTCAGGGCTTTCACCTTTGTTATAAACTCCGGATGGAAGCACAAGGAGAAGTTCAAGGTGCAGCTTATCAAACACACACATTTAGGGCAGTCTCTGTAGTTTTCCACAATGAAAAAGATCCACTAACTTCTGTATCCAGCCTCCACTGGATACTAAAATCTACCAGTCCTGTAATTCAGAGCTTTTGCTCTTTGATATCAGCACCATTTGAGCACAGACCCCTTTCCCAACTGCATGAGCCAATGCTCCCAAAGGCAGATGCTGTTTTTTAAAGGGACACAAAAAAAGGTCTTAGGGATGAAAGGTGGACTTCCAGTCTCTCTCACTACTGATTTTCATTTTTAAAATACATCCTAGGGCTTAAGATCCTATATTGAAGTTCCTGAACAGCCTCAGATATAAAGAAATACATTAAAATATGAGGATCTACACTGCCAGCAGCATCCTAAGTATAGTGTCTTAAAAAGACCTTAACTTTCAGGTTATACAAGTTAAAAAAGCCAAATACCACTGAACCCAAATTAAGTTCTCTTTTTAAAATAAAAGTGAGGGTTTTGAAGCAATTAAAGGTTGGACTCAATGATCTTACATGTGTCTTCCAACTTAAATAATTCTGGAATTCTATACATTTACTTGTTCAAAGAAAGTTCTTTACACATTCACAAACCCTTCAGCAGAAGTACCAAGAATTAACCTTGATTGAAGTGAAGCCAGCTTTTAAGCACAAATAAGCAAATACTTCACTGCCTTATTGTGGTTGAGGATGCAGAACTGGAGCTCTGGGAAGCACAAACCTTCACTATGACAGTCTGGTCAGAGTTGCTGCTCATCATCTCATTGATGGACTTAAAGAGCTGCAGCAGAGACTCCCTGAAGTCTGCTTCTCCTTTGTTTTCATACAGCCTGGAAAAGAATTCGGTTTCATCAGCACAAACCACAATGGAAATACTGTTTTAAAAAATCTGGTGGGTCTTTTAACAATCAGATGACAGACGGCCATTTTTTGTCTTGCATTTTCTCAAGGATTTCTACAACTTTCTTCACCAAATCAAGATCAAGAGCTTTCTTCCACAAAAAAAAAAAAAAGAACCAAACAAACAAACAAACAAAAAAACAACTCTCAAGACAAGACTGGCCAGGCTGGGCCAGCAGGAAGAAGGGATTTTTACTGAGAAGCTGTCTCTGTGAAATGCCACATGCAGCAGTGCTGCTGCAGTGCCCCAGTTCCCTGTGCCCAGGACAGCCTCTCCACCCTGCAGATGTCTGCCAGGACCCTTGTGCTGATGAAGCCAGAAAGCAGCCAGACAACTTGCCAGCAATCATTAAAATCTACCCGTGGCCTAAGGTGAGTGACCTTAAACTCTGAGAAAGAAAGAAAGAACAAACCCATCGAGCCTCTTTTTGCTAAGAAGATACTTTTTTTTTTTTTCTGTGGGAAGGAAGCACTGAGGTTAAATCGTGTTTCAGCACTAATTTCAGGCTCAGTTTGCCATGGGGTCAGCACAGCTGACACAGAGCAATGACTCAGCCCCAGCTCAGCTGCAGGAACAAGGTCCCTGTGCCTTCAGGCAGATTCCTCGCAGCTGAGCTGCCCACTGGGATCCCCCCTCTCTCTCTCAGATGCTTTCAGGGGGGTTAAAAACTGTACAGAGGCACTTGAGCAACACCAGAGGCCAAAAAAATACAGTCAAGGTGAAGAACTTGAGCCACTGGTACAATGAGTGCTCCTGGAATTCTCTGCAGTGGTTTAAATGCAGAACCTGCCCTGCTCCAGGTGTAGGATGGCAAATCCTCACTGGAAAACGAGGAGGAGACCACCACAGGCTCTACATCATCCTTGAAAACCTCTCCTCCTTGGGCAGCACGTGGGGACTCACCCACACCGGGGATATTCAGAATTAACACAGCCAAAAACTGGGATCTGGAATCCAGATTAAACCTGAACAGGGGAGTGATAAACACCACATGGCACTTGCAGGCCAGGCTGGAGGGGGCTTTGGGCACCCTGGGACAGTGGGAGGTGTCCCTGCCTCTGGCAGGGGTGGAATGGGATGACTTTTAAGGTCCCTTCCCACTCCATGACTCCTTCCCCCAGTTAAATCCCATCTTTACCCAGTCAGCTCTGATGGATCAAGAGCCTCACCCACCCAACAAGAGCAGCTGGGCTTGCAAAGCCCTCCCTGGCCCCAGTGGCTCTGATCCCCCCAGGGCACCAAGACCCTTTGGAGCAGCTCCCAGCACGAGTCCAACTCCCTTTTACTCTCCTCCATTTTCTCCTGGAATTAACCCAGCAGGAAGGTCCTGAATGTAGCCTGCAGCTCAGAAAGGGAATTCCATCCAGAAATTAGCTAGATACAATCCTTCTACTACTTCATCATGCTCCAAGATCACAGAATCATGGAATGGTTTGGGTGGGAAGGGATTTTAAATCCCCTCAAGTCCCACTCCTGCCATGGCCAGGGACACCTCCCACTGTCCCAGGTGCTCCAGCCTGGCCTTGGGCACTGCCAGGGATCCAGGGGTGCCACAGCTGCTCTGGGCACCTGTGCCAGGGCTGCCCACCCTTCCAGCCAGGAATTCCTTCCCAATATCCCATCTAAAGCTACACCATGATGGGTCACATATTGCAGCTGGCAATGGGTTTTTCTTGGGATAAACACGGAGTTCAGGATGTTCCTGCTGCTTTACACTGAAGTTAATGTGTATCACTTTTAATGTTGTGCTCATAACGCTTTAGAAGCCTCAGATATGAAAAAGTTTATTTTAACCTGGGCACAGAGGAAATAAATACTACAGAAAAAAAAAAAACCAAACCACTTAATTGTGTTATTTTGCTGTGCACACTTCTATTCCCCTTTCAGGCTAAAACTGGGGGTTATGCAGGATAAAAAACTTGTTAAGTCTCTATTTCCATAATGGATTTCAGTGTCCCCCTGAACAGATTAGAGAGGTGAAACTTATACCAACAGAAAGAGTAACTGAACTTGACAGCCCAATAAATCAAAGTGCTTCAGACAAAAAGCTCGGCCTTTCAAAAAGGAAGTTATAATAAAAACAAACGAGTTACTCACAAATGTGTTCCTACTGTCAGTTAATAACATCTATTTATTTAATATACCTGATACAGCACAAAATCTCTGCAGCTGTGAGAAATCAAAGTTTACACCAGGTTGGTCCTTCCAGCACTGCCTGGAGAATTTTAAGATTCTAGTGAATACACCACAGGCACTGGGATCATTACTGAGGAAATCAGAGGTTTTTTCTAAAGGTCACTTTTAATATTTTGCCTTTATCAACCTTTGCTGTAGTGAACAAACAGATGTGCTACCATGCTTTAAAAGTGGATGAACTTCCATGGATTTATCCAGAACTCAACTGCTAAAATGCTCCATCCATCCATGGAGCCCGCCACCCCTTCCTGAAGTTAAAAATATGCCAGATTTTGGAGTAAAAGCTTCAGCTTGCTGCTTGTGATTCCTCAGTGGAGCAGCAGCAATCCTGCATTTTAAGTCACTCCAAATCACAGCCCCCAGGCAGGGCTTCAGTCCTGCAGCAGAAAATAATCACAGGTTCCTTCTGCACTCTAATTGTGCTGATTAATCCCTTGGCATGGAGGGTTGGGTCTCGCACTGAATTTGTGCTTCCCACAAGGGAATCCCACAGCCAGTCCTGGAGGGTCAGACTGTCTGTAAATCCAATCTGCAGCCAGAGGGAATTTTATTTTTTCTGTTTTCAAGTGATTTGTAGGCCCTGCTACAGCCTCAGTGACATCCAGTATTTTATGAATCTCACAGCAAGGCTCCTACAGAAATAAATTCCAAGCCTTAAATTAAAGAAAAGGGTGGTGGAGATGGTAACTGAAGAGCTCTACATAAATCCCTTACAATGAGGCTGTTCCCACTGCTAACAAGCAGTAAAAGGACTCAATCTAAGTGAAGATCCCATCAGCTTGGTTTATAACTTCTCTAACATCTTGTGTATAAAACACAATACAGCAACAGAAGTTTCCCCAAACACTGCCAAGCTTTAATTGTTCAGAGACCTGAACTATTCTGATTTTATCAATTCACTGCTACTGAAAATACAGATCTCTGCTTCAAGCATTTGCAGAATAGTGCAATACTAAGCAATTTGAACTGCTGGACTGTAAAATGTTGGCAGTTTTGGGGCATTATTGGCAATGGGAGGTTGAAGCAGTGCCTGTACTCACTGGTTGAACAATATCCTGGAGCGGACAATGAACTTGAAGATGTATTCCAGAGCTTTCATGGCTTTGAAGAGTTGATCAGTGATCCCACACTTCTCAGCATTGTCCACGTATGTTTTTAAAACCTTGGTCAGTTTTCTGTTTAAATACAAAAAAAAACCACACACAAGTTACAAGTATTCTCCCAGAATTTACATTTTGAAGGGTTTAAAGAAAAATTATGCGCCCACAGAGCTACAAAGTTAATTATTCAACTAATAAACACATTATGGTTTCATTTAGCTGATAAGTGGCTGGAATTTATTCTTGAGCAAAAAAAGAAAAATCACAGACCATAACCTCATTTAACACACAAATAATGAAATGACTCTCAGTAAGGCTGATTTTCTGCTGGATGTTCAGATGGATATTCAGATTTAGGCTCTGAGAAAAATGCACCCACTAATAATAATAATAATAAATAAATTATAAATAAGAATAAAAAATTATAAGTATCTATAGTTATAATAACTAATTATAAATAAAAATAATTAAATAAAAGCATGCTGTTAGAATTAATACAAACTATGAGTTCCTTAATTTAGAACGGCTTCCCCTTTAGAAAGCTTTCCCATTTTGGGCTGAAATTTGTAAAATTTATTCCTCAAAGTACACACCAGCAGCTAGAAACCCTCTTCTTCCCCATTTTAAAGCCTATCAAACTCAAAAGCGAAACAATTTTCAAAATAATCCCATTTCAGCTCCCTCCCTTCCAATGAATATAAATCAGGGCTTTAATGCAACCACGAGCAATTCCATTTTAAATCATCCCAGCTCCAGTGCATGATCCAACATCCCCACTCCAAGTAAACAAGCTCCACATTATTCCCCACTAACAGAAAACAACACTGAGCTCACAGAGATCCTGCTGCCTGGGGATTTGTTGGAGCAGGAACAAACTGCCTGAGAATTCCAAGTAAGCACTTAATATTGCCAAGGCCACCTCTCTTTACTGAAGCTTGGGATGATCTTGGAGCTCTTTTCCACGCTGGATGTTCCATGAATAAAAGGCAGGGAGAGGGCAGGGATCTGTCACATCCATGGGGACCCCTCAAGCCAGAATTCAGCCCTTGCCTGTCTCTGCCTCCCTGCACTTGAGGGAGGGAGGGATGCTCTCCATGCCGTGAGAGGACCACCCTCAGCTCCTCCTGAGAAATCCAGGATGCTCCACCTGGAGCTGCAACAGCAGCAGCAACGCAGTGATCGAAATATCAGCCTTGAGACTGCAGGCTCAAAAGAATTAAAGGAGGATCAGGGAAAGGTTCTGACCTCAGAGGGTGCTGGGCACTGCCCAGGCTCCCCAGGGAATGGGCACGAGGCTGCCAGAGCTGCAGGAGGTTTGGACAGCGCTGCCAGGGATGCACAAACTGGGATTTTGGGCCAGGAGCTGGACTCAGTGATCCCTGTGGGTCCTTCCAGCTCGGCATAGTCTGTGATTTCATGATTCTTCACAGTTTTAAATCAATATTTTCAAACTTTTTCAGGTCCCTTAACAGAGACTCTGCACCAGCAAAGGGCACCACCCCAGGTTTCCTGGTTTGGGTTTGCCTTCCCTGCCCCAGCACTGCAAAGATTTTCATTGGATATTCTTCCTCCAGTGTAACAGCAGCAAAGAATCCAACTGTCACAAACTCCCTGAGACAACAAAAATAATGAGCCTTTTTTTTGTCTTTCACTGCTTCTTCCTCACATTGACAGTAATGTGGATAATTAGGGCACAGTGTCATTTAATGCACAAAAAAAACAGTATTTGAAGCATCTTAAATGGACATTATTTCCTTCCAATATGAGTGAGAATTGCTTCTGTTTTCCTTACAAAACAACTCCTGAAATTGTCAAATCATCCCTTTCTTCATTACAGCACTATCAAAACTTCTCCTTGCACAGGACTGAAAGTGGTACCAATTTATTTCAAGAAAGAAACAAAGACTACCCCCAGGCTTCTTCAAGACCCTCCCACACTCATGGGCACATTCCTAATTAAGCTACATAAACATAAAAAAAAAGTAATTAAATAACATTACCTGGAAAAATTCTCAAGAGTCACATGAGGAAAAATAAATTTTCTCACTTACGTGTAGGCCAAGGTAGCACTGAAATGCTTCTTGATGTAGGTCTCCAAGACAGGGTTGAAATGTTGGAATTTTCTGTCAGCAATCAGTCCAATGATAAATACCTGAAAAAAACAGCATAATTAGTGTGTTAGTCTCAAAAAAAAAAAAATCTTTAATTTTTGTCCATTCCCATAAGAGAAGAAACATTACTGACATTAAAATTTCTGTTCTGCTCCTGTCCTAAATTCTGCTGGTAATCCATTAAAAGTGACTGGATTTCAGTGCTTCCTTATTTCCTGGGAGGATGACATTATATAATCCAACTCCCTCTGGATCTGAACCTTTAAATATAGCTTTTAAATGAAATAATAACTCTCAGCTCAGATCTTTTCCATTAATAAACTTGATTTTATCCTTAATTCCCCATTTTTAGGTACATTTCAGACCCTTCCCACTGCAAACTCACCAAAGCATCAAACACCAAAGTGTCAAAGGTTTCACTCTCCGAGTTCTCCATCATGATGTTAAAAAGGGCATCCAGTGTATCTTGAAGAAACTACAAAGAAACAACACAGCTCTCATCATGTTTTCAAAGGGAAATTAAATTGAGATTCCACACAAGTTTCTACAGGTATTTTTACTAAAGTAAAGGCATTTTCAAAGTTAGCCAAAAAATGGCAAATCCAGCACTTTTCTTTCCAGCAGATTATTTTTAGTGAAGTTGATTATCTATACACAGGTCATCACTCCAAGAGAAAAAATGAAGTCAGCAATCACACTTGGCACACCTGGACAAGGACTTTCACCTGACAACAAGAATTTCCAAACTGCAGCTTCACCACACGGTCACCATGCATTGCTGAGAATTTGGGTGTTTCAGAGCACAAACCACACAAGCACCCGAGTCTCATGCCAAGGGAAGTGGGAGCTGGGCCGTGGGAGGCACTCAGAACATCCCTGCCCAGGGCTGCAGCACAGAGGCACAGCTGGGATCACACATGCAGGCATGGGAACAGAGCACCCCACTGCTGCCCCAAACCTACACAGCGAGGGCTTCGCTCCCCCTGGCTGAGCACCCCATCTGGGCAACACGAGAGGAGAAGCAGATTAGTGCCAGGGGCTTCCCAGTACAGCACAAGGACAAAAGGTCCCTAATTCCAGGAGTTCTTCCCAGAGCCAGCCAGGAATCCATGCAGTGCCAGAGATACTCATCACTTCTGCTGCAATGGGATTGTGTCTGAGCAGCTCCTTCCTCCAGCTGGCACAGACACACAGAGGCTCCTCCAGGGCACAGCCGGGCTGCAGCACAGCTCAGTTTGGGTTGAGAAAGAAGGGGTTAAATGTGGATGGTTCCAGCACATCTGTCTCAAATCATCCCAGGATGGTTTGGGTTGGAAGGGACCTTAAATCCCATCCAGTGCCACCCCCTGGGACACCTTCCACTGTCCCAGGCTGCTCCAAACCCTGTCCAGCCTGGCCTTGGGCACTACCAGGGGTCCAGGAGCAGCCACAGCTGCTCTGGGCACCTGTGCCAGGGCTGCTCACCCTGCCAGGGAAGTAAAATGCAAAAAAAAAAAAAGAAAAAAAAAATTTTTGCCTTGTAGATGAGACAGAGGGAAGAACATATCAACAAGCAGAATGGAATTGACCCCACGGTTCCAGCTACAAGAGGCATTCCCCATCCTGTGAGAGGGATGGAAAACTATCCTGCCTCCCACCTTCCTCCTTTAAAAATGTTCAGCTGCTCAGTGAGTCTCCTGGTCAAGCCTGATCCACCTGATCTCCTCAACCTACAGTCAAATGTCAGGAGTTAACCCCATGCACAGCTGAATGTCAAACTCCTTAAACCAACTGAACACAGAGTCACAGTCTGTGCTGCTGAGGATGAAAAAACACAAAAGCCCAAATTCTTGCAGCTGATGTTAGCCCAGTCCTGTGGGAAGAGCCAGCTCATAATTTCACCACGGGGGCAAAAGGCAAACATCACCTTCTCACAGCCTTACTCATCCCATTAAAGAAGATGTGCAAATAAAGCACATTAAAGGCTGGACTTGATGTTCCAGAGGTTGAACTCTGTGATCTCAGAGGTCTTTTCCAACCTAAATGGTTCTGTAATTCTAAATGATTCTGTGGCTGCTGCCAGCTGGCAGGGAGGGAAGTGCAAAGCACAGATTTGAGCCTTGACAGGGGAAGTTTTCTCTCTTGGTCTGAAGAGAAGTTGCACTCGTGGGTCCCACACGCTGAGTCCCCTGGAAGCCAAAGGATGGTTGGGAGGCTGATCAAGCCTTGATTTCACATTCAGGCACCTCAGCCTGACTTTCATGAGCAGAGTTCAAGTCTGAAATCTGTTCACTGGGACTTGGTGCAGCAGCAGGAAGAGCACAGCAGAGATGCTGCTGCTGTGTGAAGGGGCAGACATTTCTCAGGTGGCATGAATAATTCCTACACTATTAGTTTACATTCTCATACTGCACAGACTCTGCACAAATGAAGCCAGAGCCTCTGGGGAAGGGAGATAACATTTACAGCTTCCACACACTCTGGGAACAGGCACAGAATGGGGATCTGAGCTCATCTCCACTCAAATAAATGATCACCAGCAAACCCAGGCCTTTTACTGGGAGCTTTTAAAACAGGCAATGGCTTAACAGAAAATAGGAAAGTGTTTTATCACATCAATACTTTTTTTAAAGATATCCAGGCTGCACTGGGTATTGTAGTTAAAAACATGAAGGGCAAAGAAAGCTGGAGGAACAGAAAGGAACAGTTACAAACCAGATCCTGGAATGGAGCAGCCCCCACAAAGATGGAGAATGTAAGCACTGGTCCTCTAAAAAAAGGATAAAAGTGGTGGTGGGAGCAATATTAAACACTCCCTCTTCTGCCCTCTGCCTGACTCCAGCTGTGCTCAGATCCCAGGGAGCAGGAGAAGGGAATCTCATTGAGACCTGAGCGTGTGCCAGCTGGAGAACTCACTCCAAAACTGCTTTTAGTCCAATCCCTTTTGTGGTGTATCCTGAGGAAATCCCTGATCCCCACCCAGCAGGAAGGTGGATGTCAGGGATGTCACTCTGGGATGTCACATTTGGAGAGGAGGGAGAACTCCAAGTGCCAGAGCCGTGGCAGTGCTCAGCTGGAGCCAGGACCACGGGCAGGATTCTGCTCTCAAATGAGCCAGGACATAGCAAGCAGAACCTTCCTCAAACACAGATCTGTGGGACCCCTCTTTCCCCACCCTCCAATGGGGACAAAATCAGCATTCCCAGGTGCTTTAGGTTACTTCAAGCTGAGGCTTCATTATGCTTCTATTAAACAACTAAAAATCCCCTGAAGTAAGGAAAGAACTCTCCAGGGTCACCTGTCCCCAAGTATATCTTTTGACACTCTTTTAGATTTGATTTATTACAACACCTTCCATAAAGTCCCAGCCTCCTCTTTTGCACAACTAAATCTGTCTTTATGTAGCTCCCTGCAATCACTCAGTGGCCTTGGCAAATGTAAATAACTTGGCTCAGCTAAATGTTTCCAGAAGTATTTCTTAAAAGAAAACAACAGCAGCACACCCTAGGATTGCATTCCACATCCATAGATCAAAAATACATTTAACATCACCATGTAAGATTCCAAGATGGTCTAATCTTGCAAAGAAACACACCTTTTCTTCATGTGTCTGTGTATAAAAATTCAAAGTGCTAGGAAAAAAAAAACCTGGTTTTCAGAAATGTGCATTTGATGTGTGTTTTATCAGCCCTCAAACATCTGAAATGTGCCTGGAGGGCAGGGAGAGGAGCATCAGCATCCTGAATTTTGAGGTTCCTGGATGCAATTTAATGTGCAAATGAGTGCAGTGAGGTTGAGGGGGGAAGTGTGGGGAGCCAAAAAAAGGCACCTCAAAATCTGGGATTTTTACAGACATTAACTTGTTACCTTGACCACTTCACCACCATCAACTTTCATCAGCTGCTTCAAGTTCTGGTGCAACAGGCTCGTGTTGGATCTCCACTTCAGCAGCCCCAAGAGATCAACTAGGAATAAAAAAAAAAAAAAAATTATCTCCTGCAGGCTGTTTCTCTTTCCTCACTCTCCATCACCATATGCAGGACAAAGTTATATTTCCTTACTTCAGCCTTTTTCCCTGGACAACAATGTATTTCTGGTACCCTCTGATGCTGCAGAAAGCTGGGACAATCCTTGTGCCCTGACAGAACTCTGAAAGGCTTTCAGAAAAGCAGCCAGCTTTTGAAATATCAGCAGGAAAATCTAGGCCAAGGAAGCCTGGTCCCTGGGTTTTTGATTTGCTGTACACAACAGTTGTGTATTTAGGGAAAAAAAAAAAGCCAAAATGAAATTAGTCAGCCACCAACACAGTCATATCTACAGGGCAGTGACTCTCCCAGCATTAATGGCTCCAGCTTCTCTGCTCTCCCTGCATAAACTGGAAAGAAAATAAAGCACAGTGAAGCACAAAGAGCTGCAAACTAACTTAGAGTGGGGGCAATGAGTATCTGCCAGTGCTCAGTGCTTGTCTGCTCCCAAGGGATGGACCCTGAGGCACAGCCCATGCCAGAGGTCCCATCCCCAAACCCTGCAGCCTGAAGATGGTGTCACCTCAGCATTCCCTGATGGATAAGGGAATAGAGGAGGCCAGCTCTCTCATTTGGGATTACAGAGGTTCCTTTGGGGAAAACTCCTGGGGAGGGGCTCTCAGTGGGGCTCCCAGGCAGAGCAGCAGCTCCCCAGTGAATACCAACCCCAGCCCAGGAACCCAGCACAGACCCCAAACCCCACACTCCTCCTGCCTTTCCAAAGCAGCCTCAGGGGAAAGTTCTTCCCCATGGAAAATCAGCTTTCAGCACAAAGCAGAGCTCCCAGCAACTCCTGCTCAGGAGAAGCCTTCAGTAACAAACTGAACACAATGATCATAAAGATCTTCTCCAACTTCAAGGATTTTATAGCTAATTTAAAGCCTTCAGTTTAGGCCCTGGCACACATCCCCAGATAATTCATACTGTGTGAATTGTGCCCAGAATCACTCAAAACAGGCACTTTCTCCCAACAAATACCCCCTCACCTCTTTGCTATTCAGGCTTTCAAAGCAACCAACACAACATTTAGCAAGGCATGACTTTGCAGAGTTTATTCTGGAAATCATCTGCAGAGACCCAAAGCAGCTGCTAGGCCTTTCTCAAAAACCTTCCATTTTAAGTAATAAATGAAATTACTTCTAGTGGAAAGCACTACAGTACTACTTGGAAAGAGTCCCCTCTGAGCAGCACTCGAACCAAGCCTTCTCATCATCTCTTTGTGAGGAGAAATCAAGAGTTTTAGTGCATTAAAGCCTTGACAGAGTTGAATCCAAGTCCTCCATTCCCTTTTAATACATCCTACGAGAAGTCTATAGCCTGAACCCAAAGTCTTAGAAATTCAGTATTAACAAAAAAAAAAAAAAATTGCTTCTGGAAGCAAAGATGCCTCCATGAGTTATCCAAAGTGTTTCATGGATATATTTATATCAGCTTCCCACCCCTGAATTTGGCTGCAGTCTGACTTCTAACAAGGCATCAGCTTGACAGAAGAAATGATGTGAACAAAAGCCAGCCCACAGACGAGCTCTGAACAGCATCATGGATTGCCCCAAGAAAACAAACCCACGTGGACTGGCAGCGTGATGGCAGAGCAAATGCTAAATGAATATACATTTGTGAGCACAAAATGTCAGTGCAGGCCAGCTGAAAGGGAAAAATAACTTACAGGGGATGGAAAAATGGGCACTCGCTGGTAATGCAAGCATTAATTAACCCCAGCAAAGCAGCAGTCAGGCAGCTAATCCCACTCTTTCCACAGGGCTGTGTGTAAAATAATGCAGAAAAAGGATGTAAAACAGTATTTTAGCCTACAGGAAACAGGAATGATGGAGTAAGCCTGGGTCAAGTGAAATTTGAGGTTAGAAAACATCAAGAGGAAGACAGAATAAGGTTGCCCAGAGAAGCTGTGGTTGCCCCTGGATCCCTGGAAGTGTCCAAAGCCAGGTTGGAGCAATGTGCAACAGTGGGAGGTGTCCCTGGATGATCATTAAGGTCATTTCCAACCCAAACCAGTCTGGGATCTGTGGATTCCCATTAAACCAACACCCAGACTGCAAAGTCCCCAGCAGCAACTTGGCTTTATTAATGTGATTTATTATTCTGTGGACTGCATCTGAAGATTGTTCTTTTACAGGGTATTTAACAAGTGGAAGGAAACACTCCAAGTTCCTGCCTGTCTGCTTTCCTTAACCTGGATCTGCAAAAGCTTCCCTACAGAAACACCCAAAGTTTTCCCAAAGCCCAGCCACTGAATGCAGTTAGATATTTCCCCTCTAACTAAATTCCCATCTGTTCTTTGAAATTCTCTGCCTTCTTGATTTTAACATTTGATTTTTCCAGTCTGTGTGATTTTTATTTTAATTCTGTACTTACATCTTCATTTTTTATGCCACCATAGCACTTCAGTTTGTCCTATGTGTGTGTTGTGGCTTTTTTAATTATCAATTGTGCTAAATCAAATTTCTCCCAAGTGTTCTCCAAAATCCTCATCTCCCTGTTTCCTCCAAGTCCTGACTCCAGTGAAGGAACAGCCAATTTTATCCAGATATTTGAGTCCTTCAGGCAGAAGAGCAAACAGAAATTCTTGGAATAAGCTTTTGAGGTGCCCTGGATGCTTCCAACAGCAAATCCATGGGGAGAGCACAGCCAGCTCTGCCTACTGATAACTGAACATTTTCCCAGCCAGCCATAAATGCAATTCCAGTTCTGTTCTCATCACCCTGGTAATCAAAGGGCATCCTGGAAGTCTGGGAAAGAGGCACCAGGACCATTTACTTCCACAGGCACTGAGGGTTTCTCCTCCTCCTCTTTGTCTTGTGTCTCCACTCTTCCTCAAAATTAACTGCAAAATCCAGGAAAAGGCCAGGGAATGTCCTGCTTTAATAAATTCTGCTCAAATCACTAAAAACTGGTCAAGTGTTAAACTGAGTGGACGCCTCACACCATCACTCTCTCTCAAAGTCTCAGCAGTGGCCAAGTTTGTTATTTTGAAGACTTTTCCATGCTAAGGACATCGATTGCTGATGGAAAAGGAACATAAAAAGCTCACAGTTCATAGAGAACTCAAGTCAAGGGAGTGTTCAAAGAGCTCAGACACAAAAAAGTCTCTGCACCATCAAACACCACACAGAAAAAGCCAGATGACTTATTCACATACTTTCAGAATTACTAAAAATAAGTCCTAAGGCCAGTTCTAAGATAGTTACGGAGGGTAAAGAAAGAACTATTATAAGTAACCAAAAGGAGAAAAAATTTGCTTTGGCTCAACATGTTTGTAAGTGAGGATAAAAACTGATTTTTATTTACTTGTTTTTAAGAAAGTTAAAGGGAGAATATTAACCAACCATTTTACAAAACTTAAAATCAGCCTCAGAAATCACCATCTGAAAACCACTGCCAACTTTTCGATGAAAACTGATACATGAGGGAGGAATTTAATGATTTTTTGGGTTTGTTTCTTTTCTGCTCAACGAGACATGGTGATCTTGCTTAATAATGTCACAGTACTTTGAAGAGAGAGAAAAGACTTTGGCAACTCTGAGGAAAAGTTTCCCAGACAACATAATTAACAGCATCATTAAATAAAGATCAGGCCTTCAAAGCAAACAATATGTAAATTAAGCACCAAACAATGCTCAGGCTTAATTTTAATAGCAGTTCTGTGAAAGCCACATCAATATATTGATCACTGGGAAATACTTTTAACTACTAACAAGCACTAGGGAAGGCTGAAGGGAAAAACGGCTCCGATTTTCCGACAAAAAGCAGTTTAATTCCAGATGTTGGATCCTGCTGTCTCAATCCCAGCCCCACAGGGATTGGGAGAGCAGTGTGCTGCGAGCCCATCTCTGCTGGGAAATCCTGCAAGCACATCCCAGTTTCTGTGCCAGGCTCCAAGGCTGCCAGCCTGCAGTGGCTGCGATGTGCTCTGCATGTGAAAGAGCCGGGATGAGCCGGGGGATGCCAGATGGGAAATGCTGGCTGGAGTCACAGCCAGCAGGGCCATCCCCCCATGGGCAGAGGGGCTCTGCGGGGTCCTGGTGATGCCCACCCAGCTCCCCCCAGCCACAGCAGCTCCCTGCACTGCCCCACTGCCCATGGATGGACCCTCCCACGCTCCCCGCTCGCCGCTGGTGCAGCCAGGCATCGCTCCATGGCAACCGAGCCCAGAACTGCACTGAGGGCACAGGCTGCAAATGGGAAATATTTGCTTTGGTGGCTGCCACCGGCTCCCCACAGCCTTGGGATGCACTCAGCCAGCTGACAAACAGGACAAATGCACGGAATGAGAGGTTGAAAGGGAACACACCAAGCCAAGGGCACTCCTGGGAAGGTGTGGGAAGATGAGGGTGACCTGCAGGTAACACAGCCTCTCCCAACATCCCTTCTGCACACAGGAGAGAACATCAGAGCTGTCCTCAGCCCTGAGATATGGATATTGCACCTTGGAATAACAAACCAGCATGTCTGGGAGCAGAGCCCTGATATTACCTACTCTAAAGAGCAAACTCATCCCCTCCCTCAGTGCTATTTTTCAAAGACAAGTGAAATGCCACAGAGCCTCTTCCAGTGCATTTCAGGGCAAGAGCCTCAACTATACAGGAAATAATAACAATAACTTGGGATTCTTCTGTTTTTTCAGAGACATCAACTGCTCTGAAGCAAAACTGAGGAAAGCTTGGATGGTTCACACACTCACCCAGACAATCTAATCCAGCAAACATGGAATGGGGATGGAGAAGGCAGCAAAGTCAGCACACAGATCCCAAGGCTGGCCTTGGGGACTCACCGTTCTGGGTAAGTTTTGTTGAACAGACCAGGGTGGAAATCTGGAAGGAGTCTTTGCTGATGGTGCAGCTCCCAAGGTTCTGCATGCTCTTGCCTGTTGCTGAGTGTCCCTTCTCCTCCAGCTCAATTTTTGTGGATGGCAAGCTGAGATAGGTCGAGGCATCCTCCAGCTTCTTGGCCTCTGCCTACAGGGATGTTTGACACACAGCAGGAGGAAATATCCAGTCAAAACCTCAGCAATAAGAAAATTTTAACCTTTATACTGGGTTTTCTTAGGTTTAGAGCTATCAAAAGCACTTTTAACAACACCAATTTAGCACTAATCTGGCTACATTAGAGCCAAAATGGGATTATTTAAAAGGCCACAGAATTCACTTTTCCCAACCCACAAAAACCTCAACAAATCCTGTTGAAATTACAACATATTAAAGGTTTAACACTCAATCTCCCATATAAACAAACTGCTCAGGACTTGTTGCTTGGTTTGACCTAACAGGAGAGTTAAAAACACATTGTCCAGTGTAATTCTGGAACAGAATTCCCCAGAAGTCAGTCAGTGGAGCTTCTCTTCTAGGAAGTCAAAATTCTACCTTGTAAACGATAAGGTCGTGCTCTCCATCCCTCAGAGTTGTCCCATCATATCTCATGAGCTTCACAAATGCCAGAGCAAATATTTTCTCAGATTTATCTTTGGCTGTTACCCAAAAAAAAAAAAAAAAAAATCAATCACCACAATTATTTCAACAGTCAGGACACCTAAATCCCACAAACATGGAAAACCTATCAGTGAGTGATCACAGCAAAAGTTCCCATGTAAATTACATGTACAAAAAAAAATGGGGAAGTCTTCTAAAAGCAAAACAGAACCAAAAAAAAGAAAAATGAACACATCAACAATAACCAGATGCTTCTTATTTCCATATTCTGTCTGTTCTTCTTGGAAAGCTTTATAAAGGCAAATTTCAAAAACAAAACAGAAAAGTGATGCATTGAGAAAGCCCAGGTTTTTAGAAGAATGGCAGTGTTTGGGAGCTGGAATAAAGATTAAACACCAGCACTGAGGATCTCATCAGAGCACAGAGCCCTGAGGACAGACATTTGGAGGGGGAACATTAGAAGCAAAACAAAAACTGGATCCATAAATGCAGATGAAGTGCCTCAGATTTTTGAAAGCTGACCCATTCCGCAGCCAAGAGGAACTACAAAATAAATTCAGCTTGTTTTTGGTCAAATCTGTTGGCAAAAATTTAAAAGTAAAAAAGCAACAGATGAAGGAGAGATCACAAAGGAAGCTGAGAAGTAAAGCCAGAAGGAAAGTGTCATCACCTTGGGACAGCCCAAGGGGCCTGGGAGAAAGCCCTGAAAGGGGCTCTTGTTAATATTTAGGAGTGACCTCTTAAATATTTAGGTTGTGGCTAACCTAAATATTTGAGTCATTCTAATAACATTTCCAAATCTTAATAATTTGTAGCACACAATCATATTTCTGATAATAATGACACTGACTTTTAGAACATTGTTTTCCTTAAAAAGTATCATTGTCTAGATTATTTCATTAATTTTCTTAATCCCAAAGTCTTCAACTAGTGATGCTAAACCAACTTTAAACTTTCACATTCCCATTTGTTGAAGATCTTTATTACTCCCTACCTCTAAGATACAGACTATCATAATCCTCTGAGTTATTAATGAAAAGCTTTACTCCATTAGTAACCTAGTAAAAAAATTTCATTTATTCCCTTTGGGGAAAAAAAAACTGGGCAGGGAGGGAAAAACTCAATCAGGATAGGTAAGAGTGAGGAAGATGTAAAGGGAAAAAGGAGCTGAGATATGAAAAAGTGTCACAAATTTAATCCCACACTAAAAACAATAACAATGATCAGTTCTAGACTGGGAATGTGGGAATTGGCATCCCTGCTCCAGGAATTCCCAAGGATAATGCCCTAGAGCAGAGGCTGGGCAGAGTCACAGAACAAAGCAGGGATTTATTCAAGCATCTCCTCATGGATCCACCTTGGGCAGCACCAGAGCCCAGCCAGGGCTGCACCCAAATGCCCCAAAATGGCCCCAAAATGCACGAGCGCTCCCGGGGGCTCTCCTGGGATCAGCTCTGCTCCATTGGCACCTTGGAGTTCATTGTCCCATTCCAGCTCCAGCCCAGGCAGTCCCACCCTGCTGGTTTTTCTCTCTCCAGCCCGTGGGGTTTGTGCTGCTGGGCTGAGGTTTGGATCATTTGTCCTTGGTGCCCAGCTGGAGCAGGAATTGTTTTGTCTCCCTGCTCTGTGCAGATAGCTCACCCACCCCTGATGTTAAGCCAAGACCCTCACACTAAAGCAGCTCAGAGTCTGAAAAACAGAAAAGCTGAACCTGAGGCAGCAAGGAGAGGCTGAGTTACTCACAGTCCTGGGAGGATCTGTGGCGGAAGGTGAACCTCAGGTGGCTGCGGTTCACGTCCTCGATGGGGATCGCAACCTGGCACCGGGGAGAGGACAAAAAAATGGTCAGGGCAGCACCTTCAGCCTCTCCCAACCCCATCCAGGCATCTTCCAGCACTTCTAAATGACCACTGAGGACAATCCTCAGCCACCCCTTTCTGTCTACAGGCACAACAAGGCACCTTTGGAGTGAAAATTGTGGTGTGGGGAGTAGCTGCAAGGTCCTTGTGAGCACACAGCCCCTGCTCCCACTGCTGCAGAGACTGAATGGATTCCAGAAAGCCACCATCAACCCCCAAACGTGGCAGTGAGGTTATTACCCCAGCAAAATGAGCGGGCTTAAAGCACAGCCTGCTCCCCAGACTGTGATTAGTCCAGCACTAGGGGAGGGGAGGAGAAGGAAACAGTCAGGGCAGCACCTTCAGCCTCTCCCAACCCCATCCAGACATCTTCCAAATGATCCGTGAGTGACAATGCCAGCAGCACATCCATCCTCTGCCATTCCCCAACAGCCTTTTTCTGTCTACAGACACAATAAGGCAACTCTGGAATGAAAATTCTGCTGTGGGGAGT
The DNA here is from genome assembly GCA_003676055.1 of Chloebia gouldiae. Lineage (NCBI taxonomy): Eukaryota > Metazoa > Chordata > Aves > Passeriformes > Passeridae > Chloebia > Chloebia gouldiae. The sequence continues at coordinate 11,255,411 of QUSF01000019.1, read as the reverse complement.
AGCTGCGAGGCCCTTGTGAGCACACAGCCCCTGCCCACAGGCAGGCTGAATGGATTCCAGATTTGCAATCTCCAAACCTGGCAGTGGAAAGGTTATTACCCCAAAACAAGCAGGCTTAAAAAGCACAACCATCTACCCCAAACAGTGATGAGCCCAACACTATGGCAAATGTGTTTTAGCCTTAATATCCTGCTCTCCTCTAGGCCAGCTTCATGGAAATAGAGCAAACCATTCCTGAAAGGTGCTGGATTTCCCCACTACAGTCATCCTGAGCAATGGCTGAAATAAAATTCAATATGCAATACAAGTCAAAGCCTTTCTTAGCTGAGCTATTCCTTGCCCTGCTGAACACAGGCACTGCATTTCCCCACTTTTGTTTCCCACTGGAAGCTGTATTAATGGCCAGGGAACTGTATTAATGGCCATTAACACCCAGAGAAGTTATTTTAACAGTTTAAATACCTTTACAGTCTCAAACCAGCGAGGCTGCTTTACTTGGTAATAGATCACTGACTTGTACTCTGAGATGGCTTCATCACCAGCACCAGGAAAAATAACACTCTGCAAAAACAAACAAAAGGGACATTTATGTCACTTAAACTCCACTTTTTCAGCCAAAGAAACAAAAAATAAATCAGGTCAGAATAAGAGAGAACGTTCCTCATGAAACTGGTACCAAAATGCATGCATTGACAAGGCAAGATGCATTTAATGGTGACAAAAGTTTGGTTGAAAATAAAAACGGACCTTAAGCTGACAAATACAGCTGTTGAAAAGGCTTAACATGATATGTATCAAAATCAAAAAGCCCCCAGACATTAAATACTTTAATACCTCTAATCTCTTGCCATCTTCATCATAAACAGACACTGTGACTTCCACATTCTTTGCTGTGGTTTTACTGCCTTTGTCAAAATCTCCCTGCACCAAGGTGACATAGATGTCATTTCGAACATCTCCTGCAAGGGAAAGCCAAGCACAAAATAACCCACAATTCTCACAGCAAACCCAAGGATTTAGGAACCCAAGGACACACAGAAACAATGGCACAACATTTCAAACGCCACATTTCCATTTATTTTATTTTTACACAACCTCTTCCAGTATTCACTTGAAAGGAGAAGTTTCAACACATTCATTTATCCCATACAAAGGTATTTTGCAATTTAAAATATTTAAACAGCCTCTAATTTGGTACAGCAGGAAGAGGTTTGATGTTTTTGCTGGCCTGGGCGTTGCAGGGGAGGACTGTATTTAGATTTCTGACTAAAAATGCTCCTCAGCTCCACCCCAATTCTACAAAAATTTTGACAATGAGCTGGGGAAATGGGATTTCCAATAATTTTATGAGCCAGCACAGGATACAAACAAGTATCACTTGTAGGAGAAACTGTAAAACATCTGACAGACATCTGTCAGCAGCCACAGGGAGACCTGGAAGTGGGGTGGGCTCTGGAAACATCTCAAGGATTCCCCAGAGCTCATCAACCTGCAAAGGACACTGCAGGTTCTGCTCTTGCTCATGGAAGTTTTTATTTTGAGAAGCACCACGGTTTTCGGTTGGTTTTCATGGCTTTTGGTTTGTTTTGTTTTTTTTAAACACCTGAAGTGAACATGCACAGAATACATGTATTTTAAAAAAATGATGTGGCTCTCTTTCAAATGCATTATCCAGATCTGGTACAAACCCTAAGAGAGCTGCTATCTCTAAATCAAGCTTGTGCCTCAAAAATCTGCTTTGGATTCAGCACAGGAGAGAAGTTTTACATTTGTCCTTGCTATGGGGATAATACAAAGTGTGTACCTGGTGTACATTCATTTTAACTGGGGAAAAAAAGAATTTCCACTCTCACTGGGATTTCCTGTCTTCTTGACAGGGGTGGGAATTTTATTTATTGATGTTGGCATTACCAAAGTATTTTACATTTATTTTTCATGAGACAACATCTTTTGATTATTTTTTTTAATGCATACCATACCTTAAACTTGTCTTGAATTTTTTTTTCCTTCAAAACCTCCCATACATACAGATATTTAAAGCAGGTTAAAATATAACAAAGCAGCATTCATTAAGTGCCTTACCAGGCATGATAATCTCAGGAAAGCCCATTTTCCGAGCCACTGCTGTTGACCTATCCACTAAATGTGGAAACTCTTTCCTAATCTGATGGATATCTCCTGGAAGAAGTTTCAAAGTCACCCACAGACCTGTTGTATAAAAAAACACACAATTATCAAACTGCTGGGATTTATTCCTGCTAACTACAGATTTCTTTTTACAACTTGAAAAAATGTAAAAACTTTAAAATAATTAGGTATGTTAAGATAACTGATCTTCTTTTACTAAAAAAAAATTTTAAAACATTTTAAACACTCAACAGATCTCATCACTTCACACAAAAATATGAGTACAGCACACAAAATTATTTCTGATTATGTTCCATGTTCTTTGCAATGAGATGTTTATCTTCCATGAGGAAAGAAAGACAAGGAGCAAGGATGATTTGCATGGAAAGACCCAAGGATTCCAAGCAATACCAGCAGATCCACACCCCAAACTGATTGATCACCACCCCATAAGCTGTTTTTACTGCTCTGAGCACACAAATCTACAGCATCAGCTTCACACAGCTGATATTTTTCTGCTCAGAAGCAGAAGAAGCCACTAAAAAGCTGCTGCTTGCCAACTAACATCAGGCACATTTGTTACAGGAAAAAGAAAGTTGCCAAAGTGAGGAAAAACGCCCATAAAAATAAAAAAGAAATCCATCCCAAAGAAGCCTCCACTTGGTGAAGTGGCTGGCAATCATGTTTTAGAACAAAATAATCACAGCAGCAATTTACAGAAGAAAATCCTAAAATTAAAAGCTATGAAAAACACCCCAAAAATATTCATCCACAAAATAAATTGTGGGTTACCCTGTTAGAGAATTAACTGTACATTCATTTTGTGTACACTTGGCAGCTTGTCTTTTCTGTGGTATCTCTGTAAGAGTTTCTGGGCTGATTTGTTGCCAGGGATGGTTCTGACAGCTGCTATTTCACTGAGCTGCAACTCTACCTGCACTGACTGGCTAAGGAACAACTCCTAACCCTTCTTCTCTTTGCTTGGGCACTCTTTTCTAGGGAAAGAACCTGGAATGAATCAAAGACACTGAAATGTTCCCTCCTGTGGGACACACACTGGCCACAGGTGAAAACAAAGAGGGGAAGCAGATAAAACTTTCTCATTAGCTAAAGGAGAATCTAAAAATAAGGTTTATGTAAAATTTTCTTTGATGCTGATTAGTGCAAAAATCAGGAAAAAGTGTGCCATTTTCCTGGGGTGTGGTCAGACAGAGTGATGCAGATATTCAGAGTGTTTGGTGGAAACTATTAATCAGCATAACTCCAACATCAATCCAGATTTCCCAGAAAATACTGAAGCCAGCATTGGAATAGCTGGGCACAGATACATGACCATGAGATCACACACAAAAATAAATCAACCCACAACAGTGGCCTAGAGAAGGTACCAGGGAAGGTTTCAGAGGGCTTGCCTGGCTCTGGCTCCCTCCTCACCTCCTGCAAGCTCAGGTCTCCTGGGGAAGGAGCAAAATGCCCCAAGTGCAGCTGCACAGAGGAAAAATACGGGCAAGGAAGAGAAGGAAGGGAATATCCTCCAGAGAGGTACAAATCCACAGCTCAAGGGCACCAGAGGCGAGTCCTTGAGTCATCACCTCCAGCAGACGATCCCTCATGGGACAGCTGGGGTTGGGAGGGGCCCCTGGAGATGACCCAGTCCTGCCAAGGGGAGCAGGTGACACAGGAACGTGTCCAGGTGGGTTGGGAATGTCTGCACAAAGGGGAACTCCACGTCCTCCCTGGGCAGCTCTGCCACCCTCCACGGAAAGAAGTTCTTCCTCACGGTGAGGTGGAACTTGTGTTTCAGTTTATGGCTACTGCTCCTTGTCATATCATGGGGAACCACTGAAAAGAGTCTGGCTCCATCCCCTGACACCATGTGGATGTATTTCTATGGAATAATGACAATAATATGGAATAATGAAAGATTCCCTCTCAGCCTCCTCCTCCCCAGAGTACCCAGGCCCAGCTCCCTCAGTCTCTGCTCATCAGAGTTGGTCAGACTCCGATCATCTTGGTGGCCTCCCCTGGACCCTCTCCAGCAAAAACAAGAAGACCTCCAAGAGCTGAACAATTCCACAACATGCAGAGTCCACAGTGGGCAGGGGGAAAATGATGGGGAAGGGGGAAGAGCAGGCTGAGCCCTGAGGGGTGGTGAAAGGGAGGAACAAAACCGTACAAACAATTTTTTAATCCCAAAATCAAAACCACCACGGCACGAAGCAAATCAAGGTGCACAGGAAGAGCGGTACCTACCCTGACCCTTGTGGTTGACTTCTTTAGCAGCAATCACTTTGTTTATAACAGTCTGCAGGAAATCATTCTCCCCTGCCACCCTGGGTGAAAAACGGGATGATATGTTCAGCTGCTTGTGTCGAATGGCGTCATCCAACGCTAGCCTGGAGGATGCACATGACGACCAACACCAGGAGAAAAAGGGGCACAGAAAACCAGAAGTCACAGTGACAAGGGAACACAAAAGATCGTATCATAGTTGTGACAAAGAGTATTTATTAGTCAACGCAGGACACAGGACAGGAAAGGTAACAAGAAAGACAGAGGGAGATCATTAATCAGAAGAACGCTGATCTACCACAGAGAGTCCAGCACACCTGTGAGGGCTCTGCTCCCTCAGGGACAGGGACAGTCCTCGGGGAGCAGGGGGAGGTCTCCCAATGGGGAGTCCCCAGTTAGGCAGTGAAAACCCACACAGGCAGTTCTCTTTTATATAAATATTGAAATACAGATATATTCATAGCAGACTGGCCCTGCAGCACCTCCAGGGTCACCTCTGTCATTCCACAGGTGGAGTGCCTGAAGGAACAGCTCCCATCAATCTCACAGGGAAAAGGAGGAGAAGAGCAGACAACCCAAACTCGGTGAACAAATGAGAAGATGGGGACGATAAATAAACAGCAGCATCAGGTGGCACTGAAGTAAATCTTGCCAAGTGCTTTTGACAGCCATTGTGCTGGTGGCCAGTGAATGAATACAAACAAAGATATGAAAACAGAATTGCATGTGGTACAACAGAAATAAAGCATGGGATGAGGAGAAAAATGTGCCTCATATATACAGCCCAAGTCTATGTTGGAAATAACAACACCAGCGTTCACCCTGCATTCATTTCTACCTTACTCATGTCCTTTGGGATAGACTTTTTCAGGAGAATGTTTTCATTTATTACAAGGGAAAAAGAAAAATCACATTGTGCATCTTTTTAAAGCTCTGTGTATATGTAACAGGAAAAATGAACTGGTGCTAATGGAGCAGAAAACTGAATGTTCCATTACACCCCCTCTAAAAGGTTCATTTTCACTGCATACTTCCACACTGGCTACAAAAACAACTTTGTTGTTGTTTACCACACAATATGTATCCTTCTCTTCCCCAAACCCCAATTTCCTTCAAAAATTGAATTATACCTTGATTTTGTCTTTTAGAGCCCCTATCCCTGCAAGACCTGCACACCTTGCAGTCCCCTCACCAGCCCTACACCTTCAAACCACAAGGACTTCCTGAATTAGGCCTATTTCCCAAAACAAAGTTAATTTAAGATTTTATTATGTCAAGCTTTCTTAAAAAATATTATTAAAAGCCCATCTGAATATCCATTAGTGTATTAATCAAGGAATTTAGCTCCCATAACTATGTTTTGCCTTTTGGAACAGATGGCAGTCCAGCACATTCCACAATGGGAAAACTAAGCATCCATACTTCATGTAGATTTATTTGCCTTATCCCTTCTACCTTTCCTCACTTCATGGAAGTAAAAACTTAGGATTTATGGATGGAACATGATCTCTATTGATCTCAGGCAGAGTTAAACCAGCAATGAACTTACTCTACACATTCCACCTTTTACACATTCTCCCCCTGACATCTTGAAACAAAAAGAAAACAAGGCTGCAGAACTGGGAATGGATGCTTTAAACACAAAAAAACCTTCAAGTTTCTGGGGATATCACTGTTGCAGCTAATGGCAAATTATCAGGGAAGATATATTAGCAATGCTACTGAGGAGAAAATATTCCATGGTAACAAGTTAGCTTAAAATATTAGCTTTTTTTAAAAAAATCAAAGTTAAAATCTTGATTTTTTCAATCCTGCTAGTTCTTACAAGTGCCCCCTACTTACGGCTGGAAGGGGATGAAGTGCTGCTTGTCCTCATCATCGACCTTCCCGTTAATGATGTCAGTAACATCCATCACTGCAAAGACAAACCAAGGGCACTGAATGAACTGAGCAACGTGGGAAGAGGGAACCCCCCGGGGAATTGAAGCCCCAGTGACTCAGAAGAGGGGTGGAATTATCAACTGTGGAATTTCAGAGTTGTCTACGGAATAACACGGTGCAAACGAGCTCTGGAATCTCAGCTACACAAACCCCGGTAGGGACAGGATACAGCAACCGGTCTGATGAGATTTGGAACAACTCTTGAGTTTACACAACCCCACAGCAGTTCCACCACTCAATTTCCAGGGAAGAATTGAAGAGGAGGTGGAGAGATCACCCCAGAGGTACCAATTTCCAGGGAAGAATTGAAGAGGAGATGGAGAGATCACCCCAGAGGTACCTGCCACCCCGAAGGGCCTGCGCAGCCCCGACGTCAGCTTCCTGGTGTTGTTGTCCCGCAGCTCCATCCTGCCCACACGCACGATCTGACACACAAAACTGATCTTCTCTCTCTTCAGGTCCTTGCTGCCCAGGTCCTACAAACAGTAATAACATCAGGCTGCTTTCTAATAGCTGAATTTTAAGCTCCATTTCAGCAGGCTGCTCAGAATTTGCCTTTTCTGTGTAAGCCTCTAAGAAAAAGTGCTCTCAGAGTAGAGCAGCTTTTTTAACAGCACTTCAGCATCTTACTGGAGTTCTGGGCAAATTAATTCCTTAGGAGGTCAAACCATTTCTAGTAAGTTCAAAAATTCACTTTGGTTTTTCCCAGGCACTGAGAATATTTAGCATTTAGGAGAAATGTCTCATGAAAGCCTTCAGCAGCACAGAATTGTGGAATTGTTCGGGTTGGAAGGGACCTTCAAAATAATCTTGTTCCCATCCCAGCAATGAGCAAGGACACCTTCCACTGTCCCAGGCTGCTCCAACCTGGCCTTTAATACTTCCAGGGATGCAGGGGTAGGCACGGCTTCTCTGGGCACCCTGTGCCAGCTCCTCCTCACCCTCCCAGGGAAGAATTCCTTCCCAGTACCCCACCTAACCCTGTTGTCTGGCAGTGGGAGCCATTCCCCTTGTCCTTCACTCCATCCCCTGCCCTGGAGCCCCTCCCCAGCTCTGTCTGGCCCTGCAGAGGTGCCCCACACGGGTGGCACCCAGCTCATGCCCACTCCCCGGGCAGGGCACACTCACGGTGAACACGGCCCGCAGGTTGTGCAGTCTGTCAATGTCCTTGGGGAGGCCACAGCTCGACCACCTCACCAGGTAGTTCTCACTGAAAAGAATGAGATCTTCAAGACTTTTTGTTGAAATCATAGAGGAACAGAACCACAGAATGTTTTGGGCTGGAAGGGATCATGAAGAACATCTCGTTCCACCCCTGCCATGGCAGGGACACCTTCCACCATCCCAGGGTGCTCCAAGCCCCTCCAGCCTGGCCTGGGACACTGCCAGGGATTGGGACAATCCCACAACCTTTTGGGAAACCCACAGCAGTGCCTCACCCACCCTCCCAGGAAAGGATTTCTTCCTAATATCCCATCTAAATCTACCCTCTTTCAGCTCAAAGCCATTCCCCCATACCCTACCACTGAATGCCCTTTAACATAAAGAGATAAAATCAACTCCAGAATCTACAGGAGACTTTTCAACCCAATTTCCTTATCCTAAGGAAACAAATACCGAGCAAGGAGCTGGCATTTCCCTTAGTGCACACAATTTTTCTAAAGAAAGGAACTCCTCAGCAACAAAGTATGGGAATTCTGCAGCTCAGCAAGGGCACAGCCCTTGCAGGTGTGTTCACCTTGAATTTCCATCTGCTCTTGGGGACCCACGAGAACAGCATGACTCTGAAACATGCCCCAAGTGAAGGGACCTGCCTCTGCCTTTCACAGAAATTTGACTTTGCTAAGCCCCAAACTGCCTCAGTACCATCCCTGAGTGAGCAGAGATAAAAATGGCACTGACCTGATGAATTTGGATTCCAGGGGGTCATACAGAGACATCAGGACTTCAGCATCTTCTCCTATTTTACACACAACGTTTTTTAAATTCACAAATAAAGCAAATGAAGGAGTGGCAGCAAACTTGGCTTGTCTGTTGATATCAATATTCTGCTTCTGAGACTGCAATTGAGGAAAAAAATAAAGTTTAACTTAGCCTAACAGACATCAAGCTGCTATAAAACTTTCCTAAATCCTTCCAGAAAGAAGAGGAGGAGGTTTCCGTTGAGTGTCTGCTCCTGTGATCTTTTTTTCTGTTAAAGTTTAATGACAGACAGATTTTCTGGATCTGTCTTGAAGTGCCACACCATAAGGAAAAAGTTTAAACAAAAGAAGAGAAAAAGAAGAGAAAAAGGAGAGGAAAGATGTCTTTACTTAGTAAGTAGAGAGAACCAAATGGAGAAAAAACAGAGCCTCAAACATACCTGAAAAAATCCAGGAACACACAACAAAAAGCAACAGTAAAGTTCTTCCTACATTCTGAACTGTAAAGGTGCTGACAATTCAAGACTGAGAAGGGCTTTAAATTTGCCCCTTTTATTTCAAAAACAAGTTTTTAGGACTGGCATAAAGAAACCACACCAGAATAAGGATTTTAGACTTTGTGATTCTCAAATAGAAACTCTGATGACAACCTAACTGACAAACCCCTCACATGCACATCTCTGGTATTAACCCACAAATGCAGCTGATTTATTCTTACAGGTCTGAACCATAAATTCTACTAAAGCCTTTAGAAGATGAAAAAAAAAAACCAACCTAAGACAAAAATTCTTACAAAATGTTTAAGCCTGATAATTCTTCATAAACACATCAAATCCCTCATTACCAATGCTAAATGTAACAGTCAACCAATTAGTTTACAGCCTTGTGTTTCCCAGGGAAAAGCCACAGAGTCTCTCACTTTTTCTTCCTGTAGCCTCTCTTCCACTTGCTTGGAAGCTATTTCATGTGCTCTGAAAAGGCTGATGGTGCTGGTCAGCTCTGGGTCCAAAATGTTGCCATCTTCATCTCTAACCACCAGATCTAAATCCAGAATTCTAAACAAGACAGCAAATATGTTTGTGAATTAACAGTGCTGAAGGGAATGCATTAAAAAAAAAACACCTGCCAAGTGTTCAACTTGCACACCTGACACGTGATGGAAAAGAAATTATCTGAGAGATGATAATGCAATTTAACATGTCACCAGCCTGGGGATCCACGTCACTTATTCCCACAGCTCAGGGAGATGGGATGGAAATGAAACAGCAAAACAGCTGGGGAAGCAACTTCTTAAACAAATAAATTTGCCAGAGACTTGGTCTCCTCCTCTGATTTATCCAACAGTCTGAACAACCAAGTCCCACCACACATAGCTCATGTCTCCCACTCCCCCTTCTCCTCCCACTGCAAACTCATGTTTTACCCACACCCCACAAGACAAGGCAGATTTTTTTCCTTTTTTCAAAGCAGCAGCCAGATCTCTGTCAGCAGGGTGTTAACATCCATAATTACCTTCTGCAGAAAGGAAGCTTTCTGCCATAATCAAAGCCAGGCTCAGGAAAAACCTTTCACTTTTCTCCACATTTTCCACAGTGCTGGCAGCAGTACCAAGGGTTAAAAAATCAGGTCCCTTCCCTAGGACTGCCCTTGTCACCTCCACCCCAATAAATGTGTCCCCATATTCCTTCTAACTCCCAGCCACCTCTCCCAGTGGAGCTGCTCTAACTTTAAGTTGAAATATGTTTGATCAATGAGCTTAAATCAAATTTGCTGTGTCTGATAAGTCACACAGGGGCTCAGGATTTATCTGAAAGTAAATTCCACCTGGGCACGACCTGCAAGGACTTGGAAACACGAGCTGTGGCACACACAGACATTTCCATGGGCTTGGAGGATTCCTTCTCACCCCTGGAAGTGCAAAATCCTGGAGTGGGGTCAGCACCCAAACCCCTCCAATTCACTGCATCCATTGCAGGGGAGACAAAGATCACTCAAGCTGCAGGGTGAAGGCAGAAGTTTTTTAATTCCTGCTCTGGAGCTGGACCCAGCCACCAGAAAACTCTCCAGCATCCCCAGAGCATCTCACTCCCAGATGAATTTTCTGGTGAGGAAATGGTTTCATCACTGAAACCAAAGAGGAAAAAAAGCCAAAGTTGTTTTCTTCCTCCCTACTACTGTTCCCTGGACAGCAGCCACAGCAGGAGAAACACCCACAGAGCACTGGAACTGTCAGAGTCCTCCCATGGCAGAAACTGCCTGGGCCAGGGGAAAAGCTCAGAAATTCAGGCAAAGTCTCATAACCCAGACTCCAACACACCAATGTTTGCACAGGCTGTCAAAGGAGTTGAAGCAAACCCTCCTTTGATTCAATTCCTTTGTTTTAGCCTTTAACTTGCAAATGATGCTTGGGAAAAAATCTGATTTTTTTTTTCCTTAGTGTCCCAGTTACAGATATTTGCAACTGAACAAAAAAAAAAAAAAAAAAAAAAAGCATTTTCACAACAAAATTACCTGACCCAATTTCAGAAAGATTAGAAATACAGATTCCTAAGGCTATTTTTGCTTTCTCAGTTATTCTGACAATATGCTGGAAAACTTCTGTATTTACAGAAGGAAAAAAAAACTTATTTACAAATCAGTGTTTCACAAGTCAGGAAAGGTTAGGATATGATTTGGACAGAAAACATTTAGAATGGTTTGGGTTGGGACCTCAAAGATCACCAGTATTTATAAAGCAGATAATGAATTCATTGTCTGGATCCTAAAATCCCCATTCAAGCTCCTTTCAGGCACAAGTGAAGGGTTTAGGGTTTTATTAGGAACATATGTTATCTTTCAGTGGAGAGCATTTACTCAGGAGTTCACATTCACCTCCCTCCTGCACTCCCCAGAGAACATTCTGATCACTTAATTAGACCATCAGAACACTACAAATACAAAGCACAGCACAAGATGTTCCACTGCATTTGAAGGCTGAGCATCTGGAGGTTTTTCAGAGCAACTTTTACCAACTCCTTTGGCTACTGGATTTTACCACCTGCCCAACAAATAATCCCATCAACATCTGGGTAATTGTCTGCAGAGGTACCACTGTCCATACCTCAGATTACAAAGGATAATCACTGACTGAATGCAGTTACTGATTTTTTTTTAATTTCTTTTTTTAGTCACAGCTTTTGCTGATGAAGTACACGAGCAGAAATATTGCAAGTTTGGCAGTTCTTGAGGAATTAAACAAAAATAAATGAAATATGGTGAGATATTTGCATCACAAAGCATTGACAGACTGAGTTGGTGCCAACTTTTTCACTCTCCAGGTGTGGAAGACAAGAGAATCCCACACAACAGGCAGGACTGAAGGGAGCACTACAACATGCTTTGTCCCTCAGTATTCAAAACACTGCTTCCAATGATGAAGAGTAAGATTTGATTTCTTGTTTTTGATCAAAATGCAAAATCGTAATTGTACAGACAAAGTTATAATCCAAAACTTGTATTTACAGAAATTGCCTTTAAACCCAGCCAACCATCTGGGGAGAAGAATACATCTGAATCACTAAAATATCCAACATATGCAACCTGCACTGCTTTTTGGGGCAATATTTCCTTCCCAACTTCCACTCTCTTGTGCTAAATAGCTCCTTTCTTTTATGCAATCTCCCTGTTCATCTCGTGCTACCAGCTGGATGCAGTGGAAGGAGAGGAACCAAGAGCTAAATGGTGCTTCTGAGCCAAATCCTTCAACATCACATTACAGCTGAGTGACTCGAGGGCACAGGCAGCTGGTGGTGCTCACAGGGTGACAACTGCTTGTGCCACAGAAGCAAGAGGAGTTTCAAATTCTATTTTCAAGGCAGGCAATACTTGCACTTTTGAATTGGCCTTAAAAAATTACAGCTTCATACCACTGTCAAATTGATGATACCATCAAGAGAGAGAGATGGATTCCATTTTACATATTCCACTTTAAAGATGCTGCCTCAACTTCAATCTTTATCTTGCTGTAACAGAAGTGTGGATATACAAATATTTCATCTACACCTCCAGGGGAAAAAAAGAATCCTCCAAGAACTCACTGACAGCTGATGTGTCTTACACAGGGTGAGCTGGATTCAGGCAGAACACAAACCTGTTGCCATAATCAATTTTGGCAGTCACTTTCTTTTTCAGCTCCTTGAGCTCATCCTGGGGCAGGGTCCCGGAGAGGATTTGGGATCTCCACTCGATCAGGTCGTAAATCATGTTCCGGACGCTGCGGAACATTTCCCTGTTGTCCTGCTGTTGTGGGGGGCAAAAGGGGGAGAAATCAAGTTTGGAGGCTTGGGAATACACAGGATAAATTGCAGTTATCAATAGGAATTCAAAGGGTAAGTTTACAGCAGCCTGGATCAGGAGCCTAACTTCCTACGGCACAGAACATTGAATATTCAGAGCGCTGCACTCAGCTTTAAGGAGCTAAATAGGTGTAAATGCTTGGGTTTATGTCAGCTTAAAACCTGGGTCATGCTGCTTTCAGGCATTCAAGGGGAAAATGTCCTTTTATTGATTCCCAGGGCAGCTTTGTTCAGTGACCCTCTTCACTGAGCAGAGCAGGACTGAAAATGGTGCATTTTAACAGCAAGAGGCTCAAGTTCTGCAACAGATGGAAGAATCCTTTCTCTCCCTGGTTAAACCTCCACAACAACACTTGAAAACCCTTTGTTGTGCACATCAGGGCCATACAAGTCCACAGGTAACTTTTAAAGGACAGTGAAATGCCAGGAAAGACCTAAACTTGACAGGAAGTTAAATACCTCCAGTAAAACCTGGAACTGTGAGTATTAAATACTGCCCACGGCATATACAAACTTTCCTTGGCAACAGCAAAGTTTGTATATGCTGTGGGTAGTATTTAGTGTTCCTAGCTAAGCTAGGAATAATTAAATAATTACAATAAAATTCTCCACTAAAAAAAAAAACCCAAAAAAAAAAAAAACAAACTGCAGAAGATGCAGGAAAAGAACATAATGACTCCAAGACTCTGGGAAAAGGATATCTAACTGTGAAACTTAAAGACTTCAGTCTGTTCAGATTATCCAAAAGCTAGCTTGATTATAGTGGGAGAACTTTCACAGAGAGAAAATACCCATTATTAAAAGCTCTTTAATATAGCAGAGAAAGACACAACAAGCACATATGGCTGGGAGCTAAATACAGACAAACCCAAATGGGGAAGAGGTTCCTGATTTTTGAGGCTGTGGGGAATCGTAAAGCAGAGAGATGGGAAACATTCCACATCCCCTGCTCTCTGCAAACAAAAACTGAACATCAATTCAAGATTCAAACACAAATTACAAACTGATTCAAGGCATAAATGTGGCTGTTTCATGGGTTTCTGATATGCAAGATAGGGACAGCACGGAATATCCCTCAAGTCTGCACATTTCCCAGTCTGAAACCAGTTACCTCCAGTAAACCAAACCTCCCCTGATTGCCTGCTCTTGGATTCGAAATGATTAGCAAAGAACTAAAGTATTGTTTAACATGGAATCATAGAATGGAATGGTGTGGGAGAGACCTTAAAGTCAAGCCAGTCCCACCTAAAAATTCTGCTGTCCCAGGCTGCTCCAAGCCCCAGCCCCACTTCCCACCCTGGAAGGGTCCAAGCCAGGCTGGATGGGGCTTGGAGCAGCCTGGGATGGTGGAAGATGTCCCAGCCCATGGCAGGGGGTGGCACTGGGTGGGATTTAAGGTCCCTCAGAATCCAAACCATTCTGGGATTCCACAGCAGTGGAACCAAGGGCAAAGCCATTCCCAGTGCCCTTCTGAGATTCTGTTCCTCCTCCTTTATTTCTGCCTTTATTTCTGCTGCTTCCCTGCTCCTCACCACACCAACCTCCTGCTATTCCAACTCCTTAAAGCTCTCTCTTTAATACATAATCTGTTTCGTTTCATAGAAGATATTATCCTTCATCTTCTATATTGCCACACTACATCATTTCCATTACACTCTTACTCCTAATCTTTATTTTCATGGGTGTGATTAAAAGCCACATTAGTCAGCACAAACCTCTTCATTACACTCAGTGTCTTCATTACACAGCTTGCACTTTTATGATACAAGATTTCAAACATATTTATGGGAAACAGACTGCATTAAATCCTGTTTTAAATAAAAGAATTTCATGTTCCCATTATCTTGTTACAGTGACCTTGCACAATGAGAACATCACAAGTGTGGGCCAGGTACCTTATATCCCACAACAGGCTTTGCTTTACATCTGAACTATAAATAGAAGTTTTAAATAGAATTTGAACTCTTCATCTTGTTTATGTGCACTTTCACCTCTGGTTTTGTATCTTCCCATCTGAGAGATTATCAATAATGGCCACTGCAAATTTCTAAGAATATAGTCTTATGTGGACGAAACATTAGCACATTAAAAAAAACAAGTATCTAAATTAAGGTGTCAAAATTTGGGAACAACCAACTTTATGTAAAGGAATACTGGGAGGTTAAAGGCCTACATGGATAATTTTACAACGCTTTCAGTTACAGCCACAAATTCAACACTAAACACTCAATTATTTCATAACAGAGACTGACAGCTGTAAGAAACAGCTTGAGGACCATTTCTTTAATAAAATTACATGTTAAGTTACTCCAAATCTCTATATACCTTAAAAAACCATATAATAGGTTATATATTATGCTATATATTGTATATGATATATATATGTTTTATATCTATAACACAATAGAACCTACACAAAAAAAAGGGATTGTAACTGCTCAACAAACTATTGCTAGACCAAGGTAACACTAAAAAAAACTGATTCTGCACAAGAAAATAAAGAGATTTGAGAAAACAGGCATGAGATTTGCGCTTCAACAAGCACAAAAAGCTACTGAGATTTGTGCTTTAACAGAGATGATGCTACATGGATTTTCAGCACTGAAAGCAACCTTTAGAAAAAACAACAGAAGGGAAAAATTCATTAAGATTTCCTTCATAAATAGCAGTTCCTCCCCATTTCTCCCTGTACCTTCCCCAGCACCACTTTTCCCATAAAAGCCTCCCAGTGTGAAGTTTCCCTGAGCTGTCCTCACCACATAGAGCTGTCTCCAGATGATGGACCATTCCCTCAGCGTGGTGGTGACCTCCTGGATCAGGGGCAGCTCGTTGGGAATCACAGTCTCATGTTGGCTGAAGAGAAAGGGTTAAAAAAAACAGCTGAATTAAGCAGCAGCTTCAGTGAGAATGAAGAACCACAGAATTCTTAAGGTTTGAAAGGAGCTTTAAGGTCATTGAGGACAACCAGCACCACCATGGTCAACACTAAGCCATGTCCCCAGCACCACATCCACCCAATTTCACAGCAATTGCAGGAATGGTGACACCACCACTGCACAGAGCAGCCTCTTCTGTGGACATCTCCATGCTGGTATCTAATCTAGAATAATTCCTAAAAATTAACTGTTCATTTCCAAAGGGAACTGAATAGAATAGGGTTGGAATTAGCATCACTTGTTGTGAATTTCTAAACGAAAATAAGATATTGTCAGATATTGAAGCACTGGACACCTGTAAAACCACACCACATAAAAGGCATTTTGATGTGCTCAGATTATGGAAATGTGGAATGGTTTGGAAGGGATCAAAGATGATCTTCCACTGATGTCTTGTGCAGGCTGCCCTAGAGCAGAGGCTGGACAGAGTCACAGAACAAAGCAGGGATTTATTCCAGGATCTCCTCATGGATCCACCTTGGGCAGCACCAGAGCCCAGCCAGGGCTGCACCCAAATGCCCCAAAATGGCCCCAAAATGCACGAGCGCTCCCGGGGGCTCTCCCTGGGATCAGCTCTGCTCCATTGGCACCTTGGAGTTCATTGTCCCATTCCAGCTCCAGCCCAGGCAGTCCCACCCTGCTGGTTTTTCTCTCTCCAGCCCACGGGGTTTGTGCTGCTGGGCTGAGATTTGGATCATTTGTCCTTGGTCCCAGCTGGAGCAGGAATTGTTTTGTCTCCCTGCTCTGTGCAGAGCTCAGCATCCCCTGATATAAATCCCAGACCCACACACTAAAGCAGCACAGAATGTGAAAAATAGAAAAGCCAAACCTGAGGCATCATTTCCCCCCTGCCATGGCAGGGACCCCTCCCACTGTCCCAGCTGCTCCAGCCCCAGTGCCCAGCCTGGCCTTGGGCACTACCAGGGATCCAGGGGCAGCCCCAGCTGCTCTGGGCACCTGTGCCAGGGCTGCCCACCTTTCCCAATATCCCATCCATCCCTGCCCTCCTTCAATTTCAGGCCATCCCCTCTCATCCTATCCCCTCCACACCCTTGAGAATTTTTCCCACCCTCTCCTCATTTGTCCACTCCCAAGGATATCAATGCACATCTCACTACAACATTCATTACTGATTTATTTTACAAGAAACACCCAAGATCAAAACCAGATGAGCCCAACCTGCAGTGCCACCACACTGCTCTTTAATTGTTCTTTTTCCCAAAATATTGGTCTCGCAATGAAAAATTAAGATTCAATTCCTTACCACGAAGTTTCTGTATGATTTGTGTTAAAATGAGGTGCCATGAAGGTAAGAAACACCAGCCAGATCTTTGAATATTGCAGAAGTAGGGTACTTAAAGGCAGTTTTGCAATCAGCAAGGAAGGTGTCATTATGCAGTAATCTCATGATTAGTAGTTTGATCATTTACATATTTAACAGAGTATAAAAATAAATCAGGCACAAAGGAATAAAACATTTTAATCCTGTTTCACTCCATTTCATACCTGGGCCATGATTTATTAATTTCACTCCACCTCCTTTTTCCTCTGGATTTGGTTGGGGTTTTTTTCCTGGTTTTTAACTCAGCTTTTATATTCATGTAAGAGATTTCTACCTGCACATCCAGCAAAGCTGATTTGATACATAAGGATCTGAAGAGCTGCTGAACAACAAATACAGCTCAAACTACTGCACACACCAGGGAAAGGAACAGGAAAACTACAAAATAATTTCTCAGTGAGGCAGAGAACTCCCTGGAAAGAAGTGCAAGTTACCTGGCAATGCACTGAAAAGATGTGGAGAAAACAGGAAAAAGGAGTTTTGTTCTTTTCAAACCCAACTTACCCTTTGCCTTCAACGATTGCTTCCTTAAGATGGATATAGGAGGCAGGGAATATGCCCTTGGAGAGGGAGGGAGAAGAAAAATGTGTTATTTAACCAGCTGCACACAACATATTGTGTTTATTACTTAAAATATGCCAAAACACTGCAGGGTGTGCAGAGCCATTCACATCCTTGAGCATCAGAAGAGTTGTGTTTGGGACTTTTCTAACATATATTGAATTTTTTGCATTGCCTGTCCTTTCAAGATGTTATTGCAACCTTACAGCTTCTCTGAAAAAATATTCTAAATTCATCAGGATGTCAGAAATAATTTTTTTAAAATAATCCAAGCCAAGCTGATACAGCAAATTCCACCTTCTCACCCTTCAAGGTAGGAGTTCAGTTTTCTGATCATCTGGGAATGCAATAATAGAAATTCTTGGGAAGCCACTGAGGGCAATAGTGCATGGGCATGTGACTTTTTACCCCAGTTTAAAAAATATTTTTAAATCACTAAATTTAGAGGCAGTCAGAAAAATGCAGCAACACATGGAATTAATTTAAGGCAAGAAAAAATGTCTAATTACTTCTCAGACTGTAAAAAGCACATTCATGAAATATGGTTTGTAAGAAATTCAATGTGTTCACACACAAAAAAAAAAAGACTAAAAAGATAGACTAAAAAAAGTACAAAATAGACTAAAAACCCAGGCCTGGTAAGGAAATGGGTGGGATGCACCACTCAACTCTGTACTTTTAGACATGCAAACAACTAAAAACACACCTCTGGAGGCAAACATAGCATTTGCAGTGTTTCAGTGAAAAAAGCAGCAAACCCTGAAGTGTAATTTTGTTTAATTACTACTGTGAAGTAAAAGACTCAAAAAATAAAACATGATGCTACAACCAGCATTTGTGTGGTTTCCTCTCTTCATTTCAGAAGAGCTGCTGCAAGTGCAGCCCTTGGTGCACACTGGAATTCCAGTGCAGGAGGAGCCTCCTCCTCTCCCAAAGGGAACAACCAAAAATTCTCAAGGTCAGGGAGCTGCATTTCACCAGGAATTCGATATTCAACAGAAGCAGTGTCAGCCTCTGAACAGACCAAGGAGAATATCAAGGTCTGAACTTTTTACTGAGGAAAGGATTGGTGCAGCAGTTACTGCACAACAAAAAGATGATGCATAGCAAGATTTAGTGACTTATTTACCTTCAAAGTGCAAAATTTGGGATTACAGAAATATAAAAGAGCCTGGCTTGGAAGGGATCTTAAAGCTCATCCAGCTCCACTCCTGCCATGGCAGGGACATCTCCCTCTGTCCCAGGCTGCTCCAGCCTGGCCTTGGGCACTGCCAGGATCCAGGGGCAGCCCCAGCTGCTCTGGGAATTCCATCCCAGCCCTTCCCCACCCTCACAGAGAAGAATTCATCCCAATATCCCATCTAAATCTCCCCTCTTCCAGCTTAAAGCCATTCCTCTTTGTCCTGTCCTTCCATCCCTTGTCTTGCCATCTTTCCTGGAGTTCCTTCAAGCACTGGAAGACCACAGTGAGGTCACCTCAAAGTTTCCCTTCTCCAGACTGAACAATCCCAGCTCTCCAAGCTTTTTCTCCTCCATCCTCTGATCATCCTGGTGCCTGCTCTGGACTGTCTCCAGCAGCTCCACGTCCTTCCTTTGGACCCCAGAGCTGGATATGCCTCTCATCTTGTGGGCCTTGCTAAAATCAGTTTTTATTAACTTGAAAAATTCCCACTGACCAGAGGCTGAGGACACAGAGCAACAGGGACCAGTGCACACCTGGAATGGGATCCAGCTCCATCAAACCCACACCCCCAGTGCCAAAATCCATCTTATTGCAAGAGAAAAATGAGGACCCACTCACCTTCTTGGACTTCTTCCGTAGTGTATAACCCCTGTACCAACCTAGGAGAGAAAAAAGGGGAAAAGCATTAAAAAGCTCATTTATGGCACCCCCCCAGCTGCTCCTCCCCAGCTCAGCAGCACCCTGAGGTGGTTTCTGGTCATGCTTCAGCCCTGCACATCCCACCTGAATTTCAATTTTCCATAGGCTTCATACCCTGGATAAAACAATTCATCCTGGAAGGTGCAAAATCAGAGTGATAATGGAGAGAAGCACATGACAGATGGTGGCTCACATGATGTATTTAATTGCTGTGCATTTAATTTTAATTACTGATTCACCAACACAAACAAAACCAACTTAAGAGCATTAACTTGACAAAAATCTACTGAGAGACTACTTCAATTTCGAAACCTACCTCAATTCCACAAATCCAAGTTTTCAGCTGTTAGCCATCTCACCAGGAAACAGGAATACTGGGGAGTTCAGGGGTAATATATCAAAACACAAAAGCAAGGAGCCCTTTTGGAAAACTGAGCCTGGATGCAACATCCACCCCTCCAGCCTGGCAAAGAAGGGTTTGTACAGCAAAGCATCCCTGTCAAGGGGAGGATGGGGAGATCACAAAGCAGATGTGGAATAAAAACTGCACTCCCAGTCCTGAGAACAGTCCTGAGAACAGGGAGAAAACTTCCATGAAACCATCACATGCTGATAAATTCATTACACACAAAGCCAGAAATCCAAATTAAAGGCTCAAGCACAAGGGATTCATCACCTTCTCCCTGCAGCACTTGGGGCTGGCTTAGTGCCACCTCAAAAATCTCAAATTTGTAACCACCACACTTCACCTCCCAACAGAGGCTGCCACAGCCTCACATCCCACATTCCCATTGCTTCCCAAGGAACACCAAACTGCTGCTGAAACCAGCACTCCCAGTCTTGGCCAGGTGCAAAGGAGGCAAAGCATTTCTGCCTGTATTCCCTCCACTGCCTGAAACACGTGCACGGCTTCCAATCCTAATAAAAAAACTGAATTCCCACAGTTTGAGATGAATAAAGCAACATTTTGAAGTCCTGGAGTTTAAACTGCTGAACAACAGAACTCTGATCAGATGCACTGCACAAACTAAAGAACAAACAATCATTATTTCTTCTCCCAGCCCACCTCCTGCGCTGCCTCAGGACATTCTGTGGAATAAGAGCCCCGTGGCAAAGACAGCTCCCCACGGACGAACCTCGGCTTCCTCAAGTTTTGCAGCCAGAGCTCCCAGGATCATGGAGAAGGGAGCAGCCAAAACCTGCCTTGGAGAACTGGCTGCACTGCTGCTCCTTGCAGAGCTGCTGGTGTGGCCAGGCAGGTCCCACCGGGTTCCTCCCTGCGGGCAGCTGCTGCTGGGTGCCCACCTGGAGCTGTGCAGGGAGCCTGGGCTGCACGGCTGGGCACACCTCACAGGGACAGGGTCACTTCAGTGGTGAAGCAACTCTGAACAACTCCCCAAAAAACATGGGAGAGCTCAGGGTGCTCACCTGGGATGGAGAAGGATCCAGGGAGATCTCAGAGAGCTTCCAGCGCGCTCCTGAAGGGGCTCCAGGAGAGCTGGAGAGGGACTGGGGACAGGGGATGGAGGGACAGGGCACAGGGAATGGTTTAAACTGAAAGTGGGTGTTTTTTTTGAGAAGGAATTGCTCCCTGGGAAAGTAGGGAAGGGCTGGGATGGAATTCCCAGAGCAGCTGTGGCTGCCCCTGCATCCCTGGCAGTTCCCAAGGCCAGGTTGGACACTGGGGCTTGGAGCAGCCCGAGGCAGTGGAAGGTGTCCCTGCCATGGCACTGGATGGAATTTAAGGTCCTTTCCAGCCCAAACCATTGGGGGATTGCAGGAATTCTTTCCCTGGGAAGGAGGCAATGCCCTGGCACAATTTGTGGGTTCCTCATCCCTGGACCTGTTCCAAGACCAGAACTTGCCATTAAGAAACCTCCGACCAAAGAGCTGGAGATGTGCATGCAAGGAAATGCTCAATTAAGAATACACCAATGAAATATTTCTGTCTGTCAAAGCTGCAAAAGACACTCAAGAATTTGCTGTGGTTACTCTTAAACAATGAATCCATTTTGACCCAGTTAAACTGCATTCAAACAAACAAAAAACCTGCAACAAAAACTAAACTTTCCCATAATATCAAGAATAACTTCTTGATATTACGATAATCCCTATTTGGGAAGCCAAACTTCCTTCTCACAGCAGCATTA
Source organism: Chloebia gouldiae (assembly GCA_003676055.1). NCBI lineage: Eukaryota > Metazoa > Chordata > Aves > Passeriformes > Passeridae > Chloebia > Chloebia gouldiae. The sequence goes on along the minus strand of QUSF01000019.1, from coordinate 11,233,924 downwards.
GAAATTAATTGATGCTTCAACAGTTAATCTTGGTTTTGAGGTTGATTTTCTGTTACATTTCCCAGCAATTCCCCTTAATCAGCCACATTTATTGATCACATGGTTCCATTTGCTCTTTCCATCAAATAATGTCAAGAAACAGAATTAAGACAATAAAGATTCAGAAAGTACTAATTCAGAATGTGGGAAATACCTGGGTTTTAGGGTTATCTGCTACAAAATGTAATCCTTCTCTCTTGCAGAGCAGGATATTTGGGAATTCCTATGGCTTTCCTGCTTGGTTTTTCCTCTAAGACTCAGATAAGGAGCTTTCTAACTGAAAAATAAACTAAAATACTTCCTAAAAGAAAATAATATTTTCAACATTAATTAGTCTAGAAATTAGGTTAATCTTTACTTTGGCTCCTGGAAGAACACACATTTAGTATTTAATAATGAAATGTGTACATTTATTTCCAATCCCATAAAAACAAGTGATGACCAACTCTTGTGGAAATAGCATTGCTTGTTTCAGTAAATATAATATTCTAAAAAATCCAATTAAGCCAATAACTAAAATAAATTTATCACCCTGATCTACCAAAAGATCAATGTCCAGGGAAGCAAATTAAATCAATATATTAAAGTAAATAATTTGTCTTGTTTCCATAAGACAAACAGTGTTACACTATTTTAAATACACAGTTTAGTTCTGTGTTCCCCACACCTTTTCAAACTGAAGCACAACATAAAATTCCAACTCAAGGATATAATGGAAGTTTTATTTTGCTTGGATTAAGAGCTGAAAATGTTGTGACAATTTCCACATCGTGTTGGTTATCAAACTCAGCATTGAAATTCTCTTGTTCAAGGATGAGGGAGGAAAGATTTTGGTACAGGAGATGTTTGTAGAGTTTCACATCAAAAGAGGCACCTGGAAAAGGCTGAAATCAGTGCACAGCACTAACACAGGCACCCATCTCAGAAGACACACATAAATAATTCAAGACCCAGGTGACTTTCAAATTCAGATTAAACTTCTTGTAGCAGCAGGTTCTTTTGCATCACCCAAGGGTACCCAAAAAGCATCTCTCATTTCTCTAACGTGGGGGAGATCCACACAACCCCACCTGTGGGACAATTCTCCTTTCCCATTAAACCAATGCTTATTCACCAGCTCATCAATCCATTTGCTTCAACTTCCAACTCAAGAGGGTGACAAGCAGCAAAGGAATGCAATTCCCCCCAAAAAAAAATCCTGCTTTTCAATTCAATTTTTGCCATCTTACCCTCATAGGTTTCCAGGATGTGCACGGTGTCCCCAATCTGTAAGGAGAGTTCATCTGGTCCCCTGGCATCGTAGTTGTAGAGAGCTGGACAGAGGGAAAACTGTTCTTAGCACAGGCAGACAACAATTCCAGGTGTTTCATCACATCACTGCTTTTATTACTCATCACTGCCATTCTGAATCTTTTTGTAAAAAAAAAAAAAATCTATAAAAATTCAGCCCAGTTATTAATGCATTAATAATTCCCTTTGTAACAAAAAAAAAAACCAAAAACACAATTTCACTTTCTAAAGCTGTGTTGACAATGTTTTGCTTCTTCATGGCAATACACTCAATTTTTGTTGTGTTTCCCAGCCTTCCACAGCACTTGGTGTCAATTTTAAGCAGTTCTACAAAGAACTGCTCTGTCTTCCCCTGTCAGCTCAACACACAGAAAACTTACCAAGTGTCTTTAAAAACCTCAAATTGCCACATCAACATTAAAGGATGATTTCTCAATCATTTCATTCATTCACTGCATGCATAGGATGTTGGAAAATATAATTTTAGAATTTTTGAGTGCCAGAGGCAACTGTAGCAACCCACTGTACAATAAACTACAACAAATCCAACAGGAATTTAAAGACCACTCTTCCCTGTCACTCCCAAAAGAAAACCCAGGCCATGTCCACAAATTCATCTGACAAAGAAAGCTACAAACAAGGTTTGGTTGGGAAAAAAATACTCATGATCCAAAAAACAAAACAGTTACAACTTCTAAAGCCAAATTTTTGTGAGTTTTATATGGAGTAAATGCTCTGTAGGAGAAAAAAAAATCTTCCAATACCAATACCTCATGATTGAAGGCAGAGACTGAAGTATTTCACAAGAAGTTGAAATTAAAGAACTTTAGTCAAGGTGGACCCATAGAAATTTCTTCTTTAATTTACAACTGCAGCTACTCCCACCACCAAGGAAAAATAACACCCAGAAATCAGAATTTTTCACTATTTGTTGAAGCTCTTTGGGAAACAAAAGCATTTTTAGAACATAATAATTACCTCTGAAGTTCCTACCACCCCTCAGATTATCCCTGCTTTTCTTTCTGCCTCAGTTTGCAGGGCAGGACTCGGGGATGTTTTATTGGAACAGAAGAGCTGGGTAAGTGACACGTGGCTGTCAGGGGGAATTGATTTCACACCAAGACTTCACAGAGCATCCACAACACGTTCCACACTCATCACGGGTAACAGAGCACTTCCAAAAAAACCCCTCCAATTCCAAACCTGTGGCAGAGCTCTAAATGAAGCCATCAGAGGTGGGATCCAGGCAACACCTGCCTTACCTGGCCAGCTCCCTCCTACCCCAGCACTTCTGCACTGCACAGGAGGCCAACACCCCAAAGCACATCTGTCAGAACTGGACAAAAACACTGCTCTGAGCCCAGATCTGATCATGTTCACACACCAGGGACATCCCAGTGGGCACGAGGAGAGCTCTGATCCCAGCACGAGGATGGGGCACAGGGCCCACTGCTCCAGTTCCAGCCCCCAGGAATTCCTGTTTGTTCTGCCCAGAACTCCAGGAATTCCAGCTCTCAACCAGATCACCAATAAATCAATCCATAGTCCACTGGATCACACATAATCCATTGGATCACCCATAGGTCAATCCATAATCCATTGGGTCACCAATAAATAATCAATTGGATCACCCACAGATCAATCCATAATC
>QUSF01000019.1:11219335-11230934 GCA_003676055.1 Chloebia gouldiae | reverse complement strand
ACCAATAAATAATCAATTGGATCACCCACAGATCAATCCATAATCCACTGGATCGCCCATAAATCCATAATCCACTGATCACCAATAAATCCATAATCCATTGGATCACCAATAAATCCATAATCCATTGGATCACCAATAAACAATCCACTGGATCACCCATAATCAATTGGATCACCCATAGATCAATCCATAATGCATTGGCTCACCAATAAATAATCAATTGGATCACCCATAAATCAATCCATAATCCATTGGGTCACCAATAAATCAATCCATTGGATCACCCATAGATCAATGCATAATCCATTGGGTCACCAATAAATCAATCCATAATCCACTGGCCCACCAATAAATCAATCCACCCAGGCTGGCTGGGTCCTTTTCTCTGAAGAACTCCTCTGACTTCACAGACTTTAGAGTTAAGAGGTAAATAAATAAATCTGAATGCACAAGTGGAAAAAAAAAGACATGGAAAAGTAGTTTGGAAAACACTCTATAAGGTGGAAGATTATTAATGGAATAAAAACAGACTACAAGGTAAAAAGAATAAAGGTCAGGTGCACTGCAGACACCATTATCACCAGGATTTAAATGAAGGTTTTAGAAAGTAACAGTTTCTACTGACATCAAAGCAAGCCAAGGTATTTGTGTTTTAATGTTTTCCTTAATTTTGTCACTATTAGAGACAGATAAACTCTCCCTCCCAGGCACAGGGTATGTGAGAGCCATAAATGTTACCCTGCAGGAGAAGGGGGTTCTGAGACACACCTCAACAAAAATCAGCATTTGAAACTGCTCTGAGCAGAGGGATGGTCACAGTGCTGAACACAGAGCAGTGGGAGAGTCTGCTTGGAAACACTCCCCAGAAATATTCTCATTTCAGCTTTTGTGCATAGCAGGGAAAACAAAGTTATGCAGCCCTAACTCCTCCAAACTTGTGCAACACAAAAAAAACCTCACCAATCCTTGGGATGTTTACTGAGATCCCTTCAATGCTCACAGCTCAGTCAAGGGGCCCCTGGGATGTTCACACATCCAGAAATGAATCCAGGGACAGTCTCCCACCTCCAGGACCCTGCCAAGCAAATTCACTGACTCACACCAGACATGCCAGCCAGGAAAAAATTTGCATTATAACAGATTAAAAACCGGTCCTGTACTCAATTCACACTTCAGCTGAGCATTTCTCCAGCATTTAAGTGGGGTAATGCTCAGGATCAAAGGCAGCTATGAATAAAAGGCACTAAAATTTATGCCCAAGAGTGCTAAAACTGGTGTCTGTCACAACAAGGAAGGTCAGGCAGCAGGAGCTGCAGTGCAATGACCAATTCTTCTGACAGAAGATGACAAACAGCCATCAAATGGTAATTACTGCCCACGCCAGCTCCCACTGACCTCAACTGACTGAGGAGCCAGGGAGGGGTGATTTATCTTTAAAAAAATATATATATGTGTGAAAAATATGTCTGCAAGAGAAAATAAATCACATTTCTGGCTTCCAACAGCATTGACAGATCGGGAAGCAAAGAACCAAAATAACTATAAAGTGCATTCCACCCCTGTGATTACAAAGCAAGGCTTGAACTGCACCACCAACTCCCCTGCAAGGGAGCAGGTAACTCCTCCTCACAGGAAGGTTTTTTATGCACAGTGGTATCAAAAGATGTTGTGATAGAAAATGTTTGATTGGAGCAAATGACAAGGCTTTAATTAAAGGAAAAGGCAAAGTTTGGAGGAGTAAAGCATGAAAGTGGTAGGTTTGCATTTTGTCTCATCAACTGTATCCTGAGCTGTCATTTAAAAACCTGAGGTATAGCTTCCTATTTTTTAAGTTTTTTTTTTTTTAACTGAAGTATGTTTTGCTTAATTTAAAAAAATCCAACATCCACGTGAGAATCCCAAAGTGCCAAAAGCAAAGGATTGAGTGTAGGCACAGAGAGAGGCATTTTTTCAGCTCTAAGAGTTGATAAAGAAATGAGCAATGAACAGGGCATTGCAGTAACTGCACCAAACCCCCATTTCCCATTCAAGAACACAAAACAAACACCTCTGTGAGCTGCACTCATTAATCTGCACACATCAGAAAAATGAGGGGGCCAACACTAGAAGAATTAGTGGTGGAAACAAAGGAAAAAGCAAACAAATGTAACATCAATTTATACTGATAAAGCTTTTTACAAAAGGTGAGATATCTTAAGATAGCATAAAGATGTTCCAGAGTAATATTCCCTGGTATTACTTTGCTTTAAAGGCTGAATTAATCATTCTGAACTCCTGAATGAACCCAAAATCCATTTAACACACTACCTGCTTTATTTCACATTGCCTTAAAAAAAAATCCCTAAATCCTAACTGTGCTTTTTCAATAAAAGCAGACAAATTGCAGAGGTGAAAGCAAAGCCTTTTGTAAATTCTCTGGTACTAAAAGACACCTGAAGGTTTTCCTATTTTCCCTAAAATGAAAGCAGATTATTTAAGTATTCAGGCAGATTGCTTAGTCCTCTGCTACTCACCCAGAGGAGTTTCACATTTCCACACCTGAGGCTAATGGAGAAGCAAAAGGAAAAAAAGCAGTGTTTAAGTCAAAAGTTGCACCTGAGAACTGTTAAAGGCAATTATTTCATGTGTACATTAACCAAGGGTAGATCCTCTCACCTTCACCTTGGGTTTTGTCATTTGTGGTCTCATCAAGCTTGATTCAGAATTCTTACTCAATATTTTAATTATTCTGTTTCCCAAACATTCCCAAAAAATCAATTTCTTGAAGAGAGGAGAAGCCTGGAGAAATTCTCAGGTCTGAACAGTTCCCACCAAGCTAAAGGAGAAAATCCAGCTCGAGTTTCCTCCTGCCCAGTGATGCTCTAATCTTATTGATTAAATCATGAATGTGACTTTTATCACAGGATTAGCCTAAATCCCACAAGTTCAAGTAGATAGACAGGATTTATCACCACTTTCCCTGACAAAGGTGAGACAGTTCCTTTCACTCCTCCTCTCTGGGAGCAGCAAATTCCTGAAACACACAATGGCTCAGCTGCAAACTCCTCCATGAATACACAGAGCATCTGTTGGGGGTGAGAGAATCCTAAAGCAGCCCCTGGAACCCCTCAGGCTGAAATCCCTGCAATGCCAGCCTGCCTCCCCTCTTCCAAAGAGTGAAGGGACACCAAGCTCTACTAAAAACCAGCAGACACCTCAGGTTTCACACCAGAGCAAAGTGCTCTGCATCACACTTGGTGTCTCACCACCCAAGGAGAATTCATTAATAAGCTGAGGAAACTTCAGAAATCCGGAACAATCCCAAATCTGGGGCTTGGTGCCTTCCCAAAGTGCAACCACCCTGCTGAGTCTTGCTGGCAGAGCTCGAGGAGAACAAAACAAGATGCTTACTTGTCCTTTCTGCACTCATTACAAAATACAGAAAGAAATAACACCTGGAGCAAAGGGGGATCAGGGGGACCTTGTGGCTCTGCACAGCTCCTGCCAGGAGGGGACAGCCGGGGGGTCGGGCTCTGCTCCCAGGAAAGGGGACAAAAGGACAGGAAATGCTGCACCAGGGGAGCTCAGGGTGGACATCAGGAGGAGTTTCTCCATGGAAAGGGTGGTCAGATATTGGAAGGGGATGCCCAGGGAGGTTTGGAGTCCCCATCCCTGCAGGTGTCCAAGGAAAGACTGGAGGTTGCACTCAGGGCTCTGGGCTGGGGACAAGGTGAGGACCTGGCACAGCTTAGCCTTAAAGATCTTGGTGCTCTTTTCCCACCTGAATAAATCTGGCATTCTGTGAAATGAACAGTTCTGGACAAAGCCAAGATTTCCAAGAAGCAAGTTCAGTTTCTTGCTTTCCTTCCTCCCCTCTTTCAAGCAAGACACTTTATTTTTAGGGAGGTAATGAAGTGAGATGCTCTGTCACCATTTTAACAGCTCTTCCCCCCTTGTCCTGGCTAATCTGTATTCAGAGTACTTCACCACCAAGTACTGAGGGTATAAAGCTGAAACTAGTGCTAAAAAATATATATATATACACATCATTATTGACTCTAGCAGCATTATTAATGTGCCATAATGCACAGCTAACAAGAAACACAATCAAGAACATCCAAATTGATTTTTAATATTAAGAAGTCCATTAAGTGAAACACCCTGGATGCAAAGAGCAATCACATCACCCCGAGCTCTCAACACTGGCTCTCGCAGAAAAAGCAAGATGCTGATTTAGACTAACACAAAACATTATCCAGAGGCAGATGTTTTGGCATCTGTCTTGTGGTAACTCAGAATCAGAAAGTAAGTGAGTTTTGATGTTCCCTCAGACCTCCTACATTTCACTAAGGAGCTGTAACTTGGCTCCTGCTTTGGTACCATCCTCCAGGAAGGCAAGGACAGCATCTGAGCATTAGCTGTGCTCACCCAAAAAGCAATCTGTGCCTCAAGAAATGATTTCAGAGCTTAGAACTAAGCAAAACTCAAAACCACCTCTACACCTGGTTATCAGAAAATCTGCAAAAGCTTCAACACTGCTAGGTAGAAAATGCCCCCAGGGTTCTGCTGGGCAGGAGAAGGACGAGAGTTAAAGGCTGGAGAGAAGAGGAACTCATCCAGCTTCTGGTCATGGCTGGCAGAGCATCAGATGTGCCTGGGCTGGTGGTGAGTCAGGCCACATCCTCCAGCCAAGGGTCCCCAGGAGACCAGAAGTGACTGACCAGAAGTGACCAGAAGTGACCAGAAGTGACCAGAAGAAGTGACCAGAAGTGACCAGAAGTGGCAGAGCTGCAGCTCCACACCCACTCCTGCCTGATGTGCCCCATCCCTGCCCTGCCCTGGCAGCAGGGCTGCACCCACCCCATCCTCAGGGCCAGCCTGCTCAGGGACAGCAGCACCTCCACCAACAGCAAGGACAGCCCCAGGGGAAGTCCCAAATCCAGCCAGAGAATCCCAAAAAAATCCACAACAAGGACAGCCACAGGAGAAGTCCCAAATCCAGCCACAGAATCCCAAAAACTCCATCAATGGCAGGGACAGCCACAGGAGAAGTCCCAAATCCAGCCACAGAATCCCAAAAAATCCACAGCAAGGACAGCCCCAAGAGACATCCCAAACCCAGCCACAGAATCCCAAAATGTCTCTGGAAGGGAGCTCTGGAGATGAGCCAGTCCATCCCCCTGCCTGCAGGAGCACATCCAGGAGGATTTGGGATGTCTCCCTCAGAGAAGGAGGCTCCATGTCCTCCCTGGCAGCTCCAGTTCCTCATGCAGAGTGAAATATTTCATGTTTTAGTTTATGTCCAGCCACCACACACACACAGGTGCAACATCCCAAACCTCACAAGCTCACTCTTAAATCCAGGGAAAGGGATTTAGAAACCATCAAGTCCTTCCCAACACAGCACTCCAGGCTAAACCCACACAAATGATGTCAAAGCTCCCCTGGCCCAACTTGGTGCTCCAGAGCTCCCCAGGAATGTTCCTGAGGCATCAGCCCCCTAATTCTTCAAGCATCTCCTCTGCCATGGCAGGAAATTCTTATTGCACTAAGAGGGTGTCTTTTACTAAGCATTACTACAGCAGTGAGCTTAATGGCACATCTATATTTTAATAGGCATTTCAATGACCATAAAAATTAAGTTCAACACACTGAAACTCCTCTTGCACTGCTGTGGAAACAGGAAAAAAATGGCAATTCACTGCAACACCGAGCTGATGATGCAGAGCAAAGAGCCTAAAGCAAGGAGGAAATGAGGTGATGGGAAGATGCTTTCATTTCCTACTGTTCTTCCTCCTCAGTATTTCTACAAGGGAAAACAAAATCAAAATTCCTCTGTTCCTGTCTCAGGAAAGCCTCTGGAATGGGAGAAAAAGGATGAAGGGAGTTTGAGGCTTTTTACACATCAAACCTGACTCAAATTTCTTTTTTTCTTTCCATCACATTATCAGGCTGCATCCAACAGTAGGAGTACAGACCCCAAGTCAAAGAAACCCCGAGGAACTTGTTCTGCTTTCCCCAAAAGAACACCCAGGGATAGGAATGACCTGGGGAGAGCCCCAGCAATACCTTCCCCCTCTCTCCCAAACCAGGGCAGAGATGGGAAATCAGCGACGCTTTTCCTGAATTTGTACCTCACGCCGGATCTGGGGGAAAACGTCACCATGGGAGCCAGTCAAACAGCGCTGAATGCATTCAAAGATAAGAGCAGCATTTTGCAAAAACAGGCAAAAATTGTTTTGCTCCCAAGCAGAGGCAATCACATGCTCCAGGCGGCTTCCAGCCCACTTGGCTCGGCCACTGGCCCTAACAAAGGGTCACTGTCCAGCACTGGGGCGCTCTCACAGAGAGTTCATATCCCTGAAATTCTCATTTCCCCACCTCAGAGAATCCTGTGAACCCACACCAATTTCTGTTTTCATTCTGGAAGAAATAAGGAAAAGTAACTGGTATGATCCCACTATTCATTAAAGACCAACATCATGTTTTACTCCACAAATTCAGACTTCTGGGAAGGGGGAAAACCAGAGTAGGGGAACACCCTGAATCTCTGTTTCCAGACCTTGAGCTCCACAATTTTGGCACAATGAGAACACACCTGTACATTCACAATAAGAACACACCTGTACATTCACAACCATTTACTTTATAATGAGTTAATTTCATAATTCTAAAGCCTTTTCTAGTCTAATCACTGAATATTCTGAGTTAGAAGGGACCTACAAGGATCATCAAGTCCAACTCTTTTTTTATTATTATTATTTAAATTATAAATTATTTTTTACATGTATATAGTGTAATAAAGTAATATGTCAAAGTTGGTGTAGCCCAGTAATCGATCCCAGATTCACACAGGAATTCCCAGGTGAGAAGAGAATTTGGCTTCCCACTGCTAAGGCACCCTTCAAGCCTGCTGATACACATCAAAAATAACAATTATACTTCCTTCCCTCACTGCCTGAGCCTCTAAATTGCCCTTGTTAATTCAGAATAATTCAAAGCTGTAACTCCTTCCTTTCCAAGCAAAATCATCCACGGAAAATGTATTTTAAAAACCCCCTGATGGTCACACATTAATGGCAGAAGGGTGATTAAAGTGGCAATAACCCAGCAGTAACTCGCTCACCTCTGCTGTAAGAAAAGGGAGTATTTTAATTATTCTTTGCCCCTTTTTTGGCAGGTTATTTTCCCAGCACCACTCCAAGAATTCCCTGCAAAGGGGGGAGGCATTAGCAGCCAGCACAAGCCCTGGGCAGAGCAGGGGCCAGAGCCAGCTCCTGGCCAAGGAGCAGATCCATGCTGTTCCTAGCACTGCTAAAGGGCTTAAAGGGACTCATTACCCTGCCATGATTCCCCAAATCTGCTTCAACATCTGTCTGGAAAGCTCCAACAGGCAGCAAAGTTTGTGCTAGACTGGACAGTGTAACTTTCACCTTAAAACATTTGCTTCCCTCTCTGAAAAAAACACTGCATTCATCTAAGATCAGTGGTTATTTCTCAACTCCTCTCCACTTGCAGCACCTCCACCTCAAAACTGAACTACTAAAAAACCAAATTAATGACAGCCAGCACACTCCACACTCAACTCATGTCCAGCAAACCAGCTAATTTTTGATTTATAAATCACACATTTACCCTGGCTGTGTTTGGGGAAAGCATCCTCTGAGACCAGGAGCACTCAGCAGTGGGACCTGCTGGGAAATGTGAGGAGAATATTTGTGCCGTTTTCCTGGAGGCATCTAACTCAGTCCTCTTTCTAAGAAGCCTTCAGTTTTCTGGAGAAAAACAATTTAAACTTTAAAAATGCTTCTTGCTCCACAAATGGCTCAAGAGCAAGAGGAAGCTGCTGCATGCAAAGGTAACAACACAAATTCTGTTATGTGCAGATGGAGCAAAAAGAGAAACAATTGTAAAATATTGGTGACCATTAATGAAATCTTAAGTTCTACTTTTCACTCAGTTTACCCAGGCATTTCTCAAAGCCGTCACTACCCATATCCTGAAAACTTAAGTTGGCACGCAATTATTCTAGCTCCTCTCCACAAAATTATTTCATATTTTCACCACTTTTTATAAAAATGTTATGGAGGTATCCAGACAGCCTCTTACAAATACAATATATGAACTCCTGGTCTTAAAAGTTTATATTTTGAATTAAGATCAGCATGCTGTGTTATAGATGGTATCACATCCATACTGTGAAAGTTTGCAGTTATGCCAATATTTTAAATATTCAAGCCCCAAAAGTATTAAAACTCCTGGTTTTCAGCCAAGAACACGTTCACCTTTGTGTGCTCTAACGGTGGAAACTGCAGCTGTTGCAGGAAGCCCAAACTGTACTTTCTGTGTTTAAGGCAAAAGTCTGAACCAGTTCCATCAGTCATCACAGCCCAGTAAATAAACAGAGGCCTCCTCTGCAGCACAAGTGATTGATAAAAATCTATTAATAAATCACTTCGAGAATACATTCAACTACAAAATCAAACCAGAGCTGAACCCACACAAAACTTCCAACAATGTCAGCAGCACCACAACTGAGTCATTCTCTCAAGTCTTGACTAAAATGTGCTTATCTGGCTATAGCCAGTCTTTATTTTTTGGGAATAAGAATTCCCTCCCCACAGAGCTCAAAACAAGATACTTCAGTCACTCCTTGAAGAGTCAACTGATTGTTAAAGAAGGTTTGGGATGTTTTTCCCAAAAACACTTTGCTAATCTTTTAATGATTCTGAGATCATCCAACCCTCCACCCAGCACCAGGGTCACTATGTCCCATGTCCCCAAGTGCCACATCCACACGTTTGGGACACTCCCAGGGATGGGGACTGCACCACCTGCTGGGACCCCATTCCCAGTTTGGCTGCAGCACTGCTTTAACCAAGCCTTTGCCATCATTTTGCACAAGCACCACCTCCATCAACAGCCCAAAGCTGGGATTGAGCAGGAGAGGCACCAGACAGAGCCCAAAGTCCAATTCCCATCATCAACACTTTAGAGACAGATCAAGACCTTATAAAAAAAATTCCTCACCCAGGAGCACCTCCTGGAGCTCTTCAGGGCAGCAATGCTCAGCATTAGAGCAATCCCATCTAACTGCAGATGTCCCTATTACCAGAGAAACATCTCATGTGTTTTTTAAATCCTTTTAAGAGCCTTAGTTCCAGACAAACACTCAAGGAAACAACCGACAAATACAAATAAAATGTAGTGTAATAAACACCAAAAAAATATCTGGCTGTGCATCAAAAAGTTTGGAGTTGGTGTTTTGTCCCATTTGACTCACACACTGTGGAAACCACCGGCCAAGAAATATCCCTGCACCACAAAAAATCTGTTCTCATCTCCAGCCACTTTAGTGTCAGCAAGGACAGCTGTTTCCTCACCAAAAAAAGCTCAATGACTGAAGTCTCTGGAAAAAGGATCTTTATCCAGTGCTTTGTCACATGTCATTAAATTAATTTTACAAAGGAGTCAATGCCAGCTGTTGGTGAGGCAGTCCCAGTGCTCCAGGAATTCTGAGCTGCCCCTGTGCACACTCCTGCCATGGCCTGGACAAAATGTTTGGCTCTTTATGCCCAAATGTCAGCGAGCAGCACCAAAAAAGGCCAGAGCAGCCCAGTGGAGGTGACAGAGGGGGCACACAGACTGTCAGCAGCTACAGAGGTGCTGCTGACAGGGAAGGACAGAGCTGCATCCTGCCATGCCAAACACAAACCTTCTACAGATCAACTCTGATGTCAAACAGAAGCCAAAATACCTCCAAGGTTGGGAGTTTTTTTAATTAAATTGCCACAACCTTTTTTTTTTTTTCCCAACCAGTTTGAGTCACACCATTTACCCTTCACACTGGAAACTTCAGGGATCAATCCACAAAAGGAAAAAAAATAAGAAACAAAAAGCAAACACCAGGCTCAGGCAGAGGAAAATAAAATAGGCTCTCAAGTCTTCTCCACCTAAGATTCTTCGTCAAAGAAAGTGATGGATTGATGGAAACACCAACACCTACCAGACATGGCAAGAAAAATATAACAAGACTGAGGCAGCATAACAATGGGAAAAAAAGATGAGCAGGAAAGAAGGAAGTCCTGCAGGGATGACAAAGCAACAGGAGATGCCTGCAGAAAAATTGGTGGGAATTTGTAAGGACAAAAGAAGAGAAATGAAGAAAAAAAAGAGGCTGGACCAGGTAACATCACCACTACCTCTGGTTAGGCAGTGCATACTAAAAGCTGGAGTGTAAGCATTATTTTCTATTTTAAATCTAGAAATGAGCCAAAGTGATGAAAAAGAAAAGAATTCTCCCACAGCACCCCAAAGCAGCAGGAAAAAAGTCAAAGTCAAACAACAGCTGCTGGACATATCCTCAAAACAGTAATTAAAGATTTCTTGTCATGTTGATGTTAGCCTTCCCTCATACACTCCCACTTTGAGATATTAACCTCATATTTATCAACAGAAACATTCCCACAGGCCCTTATCTCTAACTTCCTGGCCCAAGTGACACATTTCACCATCTCTGCAAAGTGCAAGCCCTCCTCCAGAGGACAGCACTTCCAGGGCATTCCAAGCCACTGCCTGGATAATCCCCAGCCCTGGCAGGGCAGGATTTGCTCACTGCACTCATAGGCACAGCAGATTTTTCTGAAAGCCAGCATCCTTTTCAATCCTCCACCATCTGCCTCAAGACTCACAAACTCAAATTCTCATCAGCAGCTTCCATCTGCCTCAGCACAGAGAGATTTCCTGTGGCAGGCTCTACTATAGCAGAATTTTTCCTATTACCAGTTGCTTCCACTTCATTTCTGATCCACAGCCACTGCACACTCTGCATGAAGCAACTCCTCAATAAAAGCACCCAACTCCATGCCCTGAGCCATGCCCTGCTGCCAGCAGCTTTTCCTGCAGAGCAGCTGGCACGATGGGGAGGAGGCTCAAGGCTAAAGCAGCAGCTGGGAGGCAGGGAAGGAAGGCAAGAGTGGAGCTTCCCATCATCCTGTACCTCTGCCCACACCAGCAGCACCGGGGTTGGCCATGGTCTCCCTTAATTCTGGTTTTTCTTTTTTATTCCATACATGAAAATTGGGAAAATCCTAACACAGCCCAGGTGAAGGTTTTTGGGTATGGTGCAGACCCATCTTTCTTTGTCCTCCCAGGACACTCAGACTTTGTTCCGAGTCCCGGTTTTCTGTTTTAGTCCATGTATGAAAATTGAGAAAACCCTCCTAACACAGGCCAGTTGAAGGTTTTTGGGCACAGTATGGACTCATCTGTTCCTTGTCCTTTTGAGACACTCAGATCCTGCTCTGAGTTCTGGCTTTTCCTTTTTATTCCATGTGTGAAAATTGGGAAAACCCTTCCAACACAGCCCAGTTGGAGGTTTTTGGGCATGGTGTGGCCTCATCTTTCTTTGTCCTGCCAGGACACTCAGGCTCTGTTCTGAGTCCTGGTTTTTCCTTTTTATTCCATACATGAAAATTGGGAAAACCCTCCTAACACAGCCCAGTTGAAAGTTTTTGGGTATGGTGTGGACTCATCTTTCCTTGTCCTTCTGAGACACTCAGACCCTCTTGCAAGTTCTGGTTTTTCCTTTTTATTCCACGTATGAAAATTGGGAAAA
>QUSF01000019.1:11186229-11210789 GCA_003676055.1 Chloebia gouldiae | reverse complement strand
TGTCCCGGTGTTTCCCCGCCTCTCCCCGCTTGTGTGCCATGTGCACCCGGTCGTGCTCTGCCCCAAAGCCTCTGGCTGCGTCCTCCCCGGAGGCGCAGCTTTAAAACAAAGGTTTTTTGGAATGTTTGATGGTTGGAGCAGGATGTGGGGCCAGCAGAACATTGTGGAGCCGAGCGAGGCCGAGTGCGGGTGTTGTAGCTGGGTCGGGAAAAGCCCCGGTACCGATGGGGGGAACCGATGGAGCAGCCCTGGGAGAAGGGCTCAGGGTCTGGTGGTCAGAGCTGGACATGCCCCAGCCGTGTGGGGAAAAAACCTCCAGTCCTGGACTGATCCCACATCACGGGCAGTAGGGAGGAGGGGAATTCTGTCCTTCTGCCCCACCTGCTGAGCTGCCTCCAGCGCTGGGATCCAACATCAAAAGGACGTGGAGATGCTGGAGCAAGTCCAGAGGAGGCCATGGATACACCCCGATGGTTGGAGCCCCTCTGGAGCCAGGCTGGGACACCCGGGGGTGCTCACCTGGAGAGGAGCAGCTCCGGGGAGAGCTCAGAGCTCTGCCAGGGCCTGGAGGGGCTCCAGGAGAGCTGGAGAGGGACTGGGGACAAGGGATGGAGGGACAGGACAAATGGAATGCCTTCCACTGCCAGAGGGCAGGGATGGATGGGAGATTGAGAAGGAATTTTTAGCTGTCAGACCCTGGCACAGCCCAGAGCAGCTGTGGCTGCCCCTGGATCCTGGAAATGTCCAAGGCCAGGTTGGACACAGCTTAAAGATTATAAACCTTCTCATTTCTAGAACTGAGTTCAAAATCCTGTCCAAATCTAGCATCTCCTGGCTAATTAAGTGTGGAATAAATGATTACAAAAGAACAAGCAAGGGGAAGTGAAACTTCCTGTTCCACATCCCTGTAGTCTTGGAGACATCCAGGACTGTGCTTTAAAAAATAAATAAATTTTAAAGCCTTTAGGAAACAGAAAATAAAGTGTGTAAAAGTCAAGAAACAGCAGAGTGCTAACACTTAAAAGGAATAAAGAGAAGTGAAATGTCAGACTGGCTGTCATTTGGTAGGATTAGTCCTCTGCCAAAGGGGAAGCCCTTTAGCACAAATTTAAGGATTAAGATAGGTCCAGGGTTGAATCTTTTTTCTCCTTATTTTCTTGTGTAGTGTGGATGGCAAAGGACCAGTTTCTGCAACAGCACTTTTGCTGTCAGCTTTTGAGATAAAGTGAATGAGTCTGCTCCTCTTTCCATGTACCTTCCCTTCTCCCACCCTTGGGGTTGGTTTCCCAGGACATCACCAACATGTTCAAACTCATCCAGGTTTTATTGTAGCTGTCCTGCAGAATCCCAAGGGGTGCTGGGGCCAGCTGCTGCCCCTTTGTTCATTCTGCCCAGGAGTGAGGACATCAAAAGGTTCTCCTGCACTAATGGATCAGTGATTTAGGGCCTTCCCAAAGGGAGCTTACAAGGGAGCTCTTTGATTTCACACCTTTATTTTCATAAGGGAAATCAAAGTGAATTGACTGAAATACTGGATGTGTTCACTCTGTCCCTTTAGTCACCTTTGGTTTTCCACAGCAGGGAAAGTGAAAAGCAATAATATTTACTTCCAGCTATGAATATTACACCCTTTTATACAACTGGTGAGTCATTTTCGTGGTGCTCCTATATATATGCAGCAAAACTGCCAGAGCTGCTCAGGCCTCAGGTGCTTTAGGGATTTTTGAGGCTGTTGCTGGAACAATCTGTACATCTGGAAGCTGATGGACTTTTTATTCTCATCACTGATAACCAGGAATCACTTCTGTGGAACCGTGGTGGCTTTGCAGGTGTGAACAGGGGACACAAAGCAGCACACTGACGTTAATTTAAACCTGTAGTTAGTTAATAAATGAGTTATTGCTGCAGTCTGTCCTTTCTGGGCCTCAAGGTTCAAAGCTGAAATGTGTTTGTTTCTGTTCTGAGGGGGGCCAAGGGAGCACTCATGTTTCCCTTCATGAGAAATGTGCTGCTGCCAAGTTTTCTTCAGGTGTTAACCAAGAGTTAAATTAAATTCTCCCAAATTTTGGCACTCCTTCGTCCCAGCTTACCTTTATATCTGCACTAAATGGGAATTATATGGACACCAAAGATGGAGCTCAAGCCTAAGGCAGGAAGCCCCAGCTTCAATAAAATGAAAGTTAAAGAATTACTTATAACTTCTACATATTAAATCCATTCAATAGCACAATTTGTGTTGATGTCAGTGAAAAAGAAGAGGTTTGTCCTGTTGTCTGATCATGATCTGTAACAAATGCAAGAGCTGATCCCGTGGCCACCATAAAGCCTCACTGCTACTGATGAGGGTCTATATTCATTTTACTGCTTTCTACATTCTTATTTTAATGAAAATATGTTACAAGTAGAGCTAATGCTATAAAAAGTTTGATAGCCAGTAAAAAATGCTTCTAATTCACAATGCATAAATATCCCAATGCTGGGGTTTTACAGCTAGGAAAAAATGGTAATTTTTGGACTGTGATACAGAGAAAATAAAAGATTTTTATTTTTTTTCTCCAGCAAACGTAATATAAACTGTCCTGAAAAAAGCATTTTTCATTAAACTGTAAGATGTTCAAGCTGACATATTTTACATGCTTAGACATAATATATTTCTTTGCACTGTGCATGTGGGTTTTTCATTTATTAAGAGGAAACTGAAAAATGCTTCTTTCCATAAAACCTGAAAGTTTTATCACATCCTTATGTCAACTCTTGGGGTTCTCATCTGATTTTTTTAATGCATGACACAGAATTGGAGACGCTTCTCTTGGAGCAAAGGAACATTCCTTTTCATTTCTTAGTTGCAAGAAATCCAAGTGCAGTATTTGGCCATGAATGGTGTTTGAAATTCTTGTCACAGCATCTTTTCTAAAGGATGAATGGAAACAGAGCTGCTGCCCTGCTTGAGACAGATTTGCAATAAAAAAGAGAGATTCCACAAATGTACAGATATGATCAAGATTTGTTTTGTGGTTATTGTAATGACTACACCAGGGGAATGTTTGTTCCATCTCAGTTAAATATCACAAGTTTTTGTAGTCATTTCTTTTCATTGACAGGCCTTGTAGGTAAATTCAGCATTTTCAGACAAAACACAAAAGTAGTTGTTGTACACCCACAGTGCAAATTTTTCTTGGAAATATTCCTCCCAGGAGAAGATGGGTGGACTTATAAAAAAATAATGTAATAACTTTTTGGCTTTTCTGTTTGCACTATTCTGTTGGAAATGCTATGGCTTCCATTCCAGCTGCTGATCATCTGTTTTTGCTGTAATTTCCATGAGGGCTCAGTGATCTCTGTGTCTGTGACTGGCTGCATGTTCAGTGTTTTGGTGTACACAAAATAAAAGGATTTTACACCTGGTGGGAAGAGGCTTTTAATAAATGCTCTGGTTTACAATGTATTGCAATGAATCAGAACAGAAATAAAATTACATTTATGAGTTTGTGTTACAAAAATGACTTCAGCCTTGGCTTTGCAGAGAGCTGTTAAATATCTGATTAGCTCGGGGGTCTCTGCAGGTGAAAGTGAGCCACTTTCAGGGAGAATTAAGAAGCCAAAGCTGCATTTCCTTTGACATTCCTGCTGGCTTCTCTCAGCCAAGGTGTGGCATTCACAAACCTGGACAAAGTTTGACAAGAGCTGGAGGGAAGTTTTGTGTTTTTGAAGGATGCTCAGGAATCTTTCCTCTTCCTCTCACGTTCACAGAAGCATTTGGATTATCTCTGGGTGTGTCTTCAGCTTTTCTTCCAGCAGGATGACATTTGGGATGCCCAACACGCTGCATGCAGGGCTGCATTGGCCAGCAGAAGTGTTCAAAGGCAACATTTGAATTTATTTAGCTCCTGACATGTCATTGCACTGCTTTAGGGTGTTTGAGAAGGGTTGAAGAGAGCACCTCTCCTTCCATCCTGCTGCCTCCATCAGCAGTTTCTGCCTCCCAGCATTTCAATTTTTATGTTCAGAGATTATGGGGCTATTAGGGATTTAGAGGGTGATTAATTATGTCTTTCAGGGAGAAGTCCAGAAATGAGCTGAAGATACTAATTTATTAAATAATATTATTTTATTAAACTGTTTATGTTTTAACCTGTTTATGTTTGTGTTTTAGCCTAAAAATGGAGCTTGGCTGTACATAATGAAAGGGATTATTTCCTAAATTATCTTCCTTCAGGCTGTGCTGCTGGTAGTGATAGAAAACAAGGAATCTTCAGAGGAGCTGGATGTTTAGATGCAAATGTGTGAACATCTCCCAGGTACTCTTTACAAATGCACAGAGGTTCCCAAAGTGATGTGGTTTTGGAAGGATGGGATTATTATGGATACAGCTTTGTTTATACCCTGGTATTTCATCCTCTGCTCTGTAATTAAAAGTGCTTTACAATACCAAAATAAATGGAAGCAGCTTCATGTCTACAAAAGGGAGAAATCTGATTTCTGACCATGCCAGAGTGTGAAGTTTTGCATTCTTCAGGGAGATTTATGGTTGGTCAGTGCTATCACTGTGTGCTCTGAATAAACACCATTTACATAAAGAACAGATCTTTTGTCAAAACCATCTCAGGCATCACCATAAGGACATTTTATGTGATGTCCTGGGCATTGGCTCATGAGCTCTTTCTCTGCAGGGTTTTTTTTACCCCTCACCCTTCCCAGGATGTTCATTCCTGCAGGACTGAGGCAGCTGAAATCTTCTTGGCAACTGCAGGTTTCTCCAGCTCTCTGCAGCCAGAAATTTCACCAAATCTAAATAAACTTTTTTATTCCTAAGGTAAAGTACTAACAGGAGGAAGATACCCTCACTCACGTCAGTGTTGTTAACTCCAAAAGCACACAAAAGTTAATTTTTTAGCAGTTCCTTGCACAAACTGAGCTTTAATTCTTATAAGTAGCAACAGAGTCAGGAATATCTTTGCAAATTTTACAGCCAAGCCCAAAGCAGTTCAGAGAAAGGGTTGTACAAATTAATCTAAAATATGAGTCAGAGTTCACTGTTGTGGCAACCTGCTCCTCTTTGCATCACCTGTGAATAACCAACAGTACAAGGGTTTATGTGGTTGTGGGGGTTTTCTGTTGGTGTTTATGGTACATTTTTCATATAGTTGAGATCTACACTCAAAATGAGATTATCAACTCAATTTACAAAACTCTCAGACAAATTCAAATATAACTGACAAAGCAAAAAGCTGGATGTAACAAGTCAGGGATGAGTCAGTAAAGTTTAACTGCATCAACTCCAACAGATCTGTGATCTTAAATCTGTGTTCAAGCTCCCAGTAAAAATAAAGAGCATTTTCTAAATATGTTTTCTGGGACTGTATTCTGGTAAAGCTGTTACTTATTAGAAGCCAAATAATGATGACACAGAAGAGTGCAGGCTGGAGTTGCAAACATCCATTATTCCTGGTAATAAGGCCCAGCACTCATGTTGCACTTAACATTTTGAAAGCACTGAACAAATATTAACTCTCTCTTGTGATCCAGGGAGGTTTCATGATCTCCATGTGCAAGGGGGAGGCAGCTGAGCTAAGGCCAGCTTTTTAAAGTGTGACAGGCATTCAGAAATTGAGGAACTCAGAATGCCAGGCCACTTCTGTCACCTCCTGATGATGTGATTTTCCTGAGGCCAAAAGTGACACGTTGGCTGGGGCAGGGTTAGATTGGATGATTTCCTCAGCCTGCAGACAATGTTCCCTCTCATCCTTTGGTGAACGATACCAGATGACAATGAGAAATGACAGAGAGAGGGGAACATGATGTGCTAGCACCTGCTGGAAGGTTTAAAAACTGGTTACTGGATTATGGAGTGTTTGAAGCAAGGAGGAAAGTGAGTTTGTGGGAACAAAGCACCGGGTGGGATTCACAGAAACATTTGTGAAGGGGGAAAAAAAGTCCATCCCATCAACTCTACCCACATTTTATCCATCTGAGCCCTTGGAAGACCAAGTTAGGAAGGGATGGGAGGGTGCCCAGGGGGCTGCCTGTAGTGCAAGAGGCTGATGTGGCTTTTGACAAGGGATTGATCCAAGCAGTTGGCAAACCCTGCTCAGGGAATTGTGCAGCACTGACAGGGTCTGGGGGCAAGTGGTGCCATTATCTCTCCCTGGCTGCTCTCCAAAACTGGGTTTATATATGGAATTCTCACTGCAAGCTCTGGTGGGCTTTCCTACCGAGCAGGAGTGGTTTCCTAAAGATAAAAGAGTTTCTCATCTGTGCCTTAGGACAGAACCTTTCCTCTCCTCTGCCTTTCGATGGAGACTTCAGTTCAGCCACTCTCAGGGAGATGCTGGGGAGGCAACTCCACACCTTCCACATGGGTTGCCATGGTAGGTGCAGCTCCTTTGGGAAAATCCCAAATAATTTTGTTTAACTTTGTAGCTCACAAATGACTGAAGCAGCTCAAACTGGCTTCTCCAAAATGAGGTGTGATTTTCCCCTGGGGACAAAGAGCAAGTCACAAACTCAGCCACGTTTTTGACCTTCTGAAAATCCTTCCCTGGCAGGGTGGGCAGCCCTGGCACAGGTGCCCAGAGCAGCTGTGGCTGCCCCTGGATCCCTGGCAGTGCCCAAGGCCAGGCTGGACATTGGGGCTTGGAGTAGCCTTGGACAGTGGATTCTTTGCATCTTTTTTTCTGCCAGGGCCAGGATTAAATGTGTAAGAGGGTATTTCCTGTTGGGACTGACATGTTTATTAGTTCTTGTCTATGTCACAGTGTCACAAACCCTGAGTTCTGCAGTATTTCACTCTAATAAACTAAAAATTGAGCCCATCTCTCTCTCTACGAGGCTTTTTAAGGATAAACTGTCCAATAAGAAATTACACCTAAATTATTTTTACTTTTAACCCAATAACCAACTACTTGTGATCTGCAGTGTGGACTTTTTTATCCAATTACACAAAACCACCCAAACCCAAGGAGAAGAAGGTAAAGAAGAAGGACCAGTCACCCCTAAAACCTCCATCTTGCTTTATATATATGACTATGTTCTAAACCCTTAAACTCTGAGTTTTCCACCCTGTGACATTACACAATTCTATCCAAACTCCACACCCCCAATCCCAGTTCTGTCATTCCATTTTGGGAGCTTTCTCCACTCCTCAGGTCGAATTCAGAGTTCTCTTGGGGGTCAGTGCCTGTCAGCACAGAAAGTCTGAAATTCTCAGCAAACAGGGCTCCAACAAAAGGTAGCAGATGGAACTGGATGAGCTTTAAGCTCCTTCCAACCCAAACTATTCTGTTTCTATGAAACCAGGTGAATTTTCCTTCCTCTGGTGTAAGATCCAGGATTCCTGGAAAGTGCAGGGAGGCACTTGCTGTGCTCAGCTCTCCACGTGGAGCACGGAGCTGTTTGGAGTTGGCTGCCAGTGAAAGAGCTCCTCGCTCCTCCTTGGAAAACAGACAGCAGCTGATCTAATGCTCAGTGCCTTCCTTTTGTCTGGCTTAGGAAAACATCTCAAAATGCTCTGCTGTCATGTTGGAAAAAATGTCACATTTTTATTTCCAGCAGGCTCCTGCACTGAGATGAGTCCAACACAATAAAGCTGAGATCTGTATTCCTGAGCTTGCTCTGGCTCTGCCCAAACTTCAGCTTACAAGCTATTTATGTGGAGTTGTTTGGAAATGGAAAGTTGTGAGTGCTGTTCCTGATTCTGTAATCAAAAGTTGTTTGTGTCAGCCACAGGAGCTACTCACCAATGTGTGTTGACAGTGGTTGAAATGGAAATACAGCAGCCCTTGTCTGAAAATGGAAAAATCTTCCTCCTCATCAGAAGCCTCCACCTGAAAAACATTGATTTTCTTGTTTGACAGAGAGAGAAACACTGATAAAACAAACTGTGTTCCAGGCCATTTTCAATGTTCATCATCTATCTGTCTATTAATGTGTACTTTTATCTCTAAAATACACATATTTCTGCAATAAAAGTATTAATATTCTGGACGGGAATCCAGTTTTATCTTTAAGCAGCATTTGCCAGGGATTGTTAAATCATATAATGGAAGCTTTGTCTAGACACATTTCTCAGTGGCCAACTTATTTTTTTTTTACTTTGATTGTTTTTAATGTATTTCTGGGAAGAAAAGGTCCTAATAAATTTGTTTACAACCTTTTCTGGAAACTATGTCAGTTTTATAATGTTCAACTCTGGTTATAATTTTTCTAACCCAAGCCCCCTATTCTTGGAGTCTGAGTGTTCTCCCAGAGAGCCCTCAGCTGAAAGTTCCCTCAGATTATTATTATTAAAAAAGTTATTAGTTTTTGGGGTTTTTTTTTTGCAAGTGAAACATTATCAAGTGTATTACTTGGAAAGGAGCAAAGCTTTCTTTCAGTGACTGCAGGATGTTTCCATGTGATGATTGTCACTATCTGAGTTATTAACATAAATTGCCTGGGTGTATTTCACAGTGGAAAATCCAAATTATACCCATTATGAAACCTGGGACAGCCTCAGCACCCAGGCAGGGACCAGGACATGGCTTTAAAGTCTCAGCAGTGGTTGTTGCAACAAAGGGCAAGATATTTTTGTGCAGCATTTTTAAAGCTGCTGCCTTTGTCCTGTTGCCCCTGGCCTTGGTCCAAGCTCCCTGAAATCAATGGAAAGGCTCACGTGGATTTTGGGGGGATTTAGCTCTGGCCCAGCTCTTTAATGAACAGGTTTCAGGTTTTAGACCTCTCAATCACAAGCATCCGAGCAAGCCTGACAAAATGTTTCTGCTTTCCACAGGGCTGCAGGTGCTGCTCCTGAGGCTCATAATGTCACCTTTGCCTTTGTTTCTCAATGCTCTTTATTAATGAAGTATTATTTTCTTTCACTTGCCAGGTGTGCACCTCAATCACCTCAAATTCATTAAAAAAAAATGCCATGATGGTTCTAAAAAGCTGAAATGGCTGCACGAAGCTGGATTTTCATCAAAGGCCATGAGTTCATGTAGGACACCTTTCCTTGGCTTGGGTTTTTGGGGGGTTATAAGTTAATTTTTGAATCTTCCCCTGCAGCATTATCCTGTTTTAAATTTAATTCTGTGTAAATTCAGTCTGTTGGCTGAGAACTTCTGCATCAGTCAGAGAAGGAGAAGTGAAACTCGTTAATTGGGTGAATAAAGAGGAAGGATTCCTTCCAGGATTTGGAGCTTTCTGCCTCCCACAGCTTTGGGGGATGTTGGGAGCTGTCCCTGCCCTCCACACAATGGGAACAGGGGACACGAGGTGCTCCTTGCAGGCTCCCGAATGTGCCAGACCTGCTTATGGAGAGGGAAAATGTCCCTTTGCAAGGCTCCAGGCAGCCCAGTATTCCCTGCTGGTGGCTGCTGGGGAAGGCAGCAGCTCCAGGAGGGCTCTCACCCCCTGGGTCCCTCTGCTGGGACATTTCCAAGGACATTCCGTGGATGACATCACCTCTGCCTACAGGAGGGAGTGTGGTTTCCATGGCCACACTTCCATCCCCTCCATCTCCCTGCCTGTGCTGCCACCTTAAACACAAAGGATTCACTTTCCAATTTAGAGAGGTCTGAGCTTGTGCATCTCAAAGCTGTCACACCTTGATTGTTCTTTCAATGCTTTCAAAACTCAACTTCTAGCTCGACTGCGGCGCAAGAGATATTCCTTCCTTGAACTCTCTGCATTTATACAGCCCTCTGTCTTTAGATTAGACAAGCAGATACAAGAATTGTCTTGTAAAATTGTAGTTTCCCTTTAATAAGCCACTCTGACAGGCAATTATTCATGCAGTCTGCTCGGTGCTAAATGTTTTTCCATGCTGTGCACCCCTGTCTCTTGATTGCAGGAATGCACTCCTGTGAATTATAATTATGAGTAAATATGAACTGGTGTGCAGGAAATGATTTACTAGGCCTTCCATTGCTACATGCTATTCATTCTCCTAACAAATAACATGTCGTTTTTCTTTTTTCATTCTGTAGGTTTTTAAGTATTTACTGCAAGTTATTTTGACAGAAGTTGGTGAAACTCTGCATGAAGAATCTCTTTGGTGACAAATTGTTTGCTAATGTTTCAATTTCAGGACAAAAATGGCAAGAAGGTGTTAAAGATTGGTGCTGGAATATTGAATATTATACAGACATAACTATGTGGATCCAATTCACCTTGATAATTATCCCATTTTCAGATACTTTCAGATAAACCACAGGCTTGTCATATTTAATAAATCAGATATTCCCTCATGATTAAAAAGAAAAGAAGTCTGATCTCACTTTGTAGATCTTTGTGTATTTGGGGATAGAGAGTAAAACTCTAAACTATATAAAAACTGTAATAATAACCATTTTGCTCTTTGGCTTCAAATGTGAGCTGTGTGATGGAAATACAACAGGAAAGCCCAAAAATAGACAGAACATCGTGAGCTTTGAGGATCTAAAGTTTTCTTCCTCTCCAGGCAAATCCTGTTGACAAAGATGTTGTGGATCCTCAGAGAAAACAGTGGAGGTTCTGTAAGGTTCAGAGTTGTATTTAATTTTAGAAATAGTATCACTTATGTGGGTATGTAAAGAACAAATCGTGTCAAGCAAAGATGACTCCTTTTTTAATTAAATCCTAAATTAGTGGGAGAAGGCATGGCAGTGTGTGCAAGCATCTAGAATTTACCAAAGCAGTCGACACGGCGTGTCTCAAAATTGTGTTTGACAAATGAGTCCAAGTGGATTATGTAGAAATGCAATTATGAACCTGAGTAATTGGCTAAAGGATGTATTGAGGGGTGATGATTGACAGGGGAGTGCAAGCCTGGGCCCTCACAGGACTTTACTGGGATTTCACCACACCCAAGGGATTTCAACCTCCAAGGAAGGAGGTTTGTGGTGATCATAATTCAACTTTCTAGTGGGGTTGTGTAGCTGGCAGAGCTGAGGATTCAGGGAGTTGGAGACATTTTCTTCCCTTTGTTGCTGTCGAGCTGAAGGTGTGGGCAGCAGAAATGCCTCTGATCACAAATGCAGCTGCAGCTTTCCCGAGTCAGAACTATTTCTCTGCCTCTCAGACAGATTTCAGTGCCCAGCATCACCTCCTGTGCAAAGCTGTCACCTTCTGGGGCTCTTCCCCCACAGCTCACCTGTGAAAACACAAATTAAACCGTTCCATTTGCCCATTTGTGGTAGGGCACCAATAACCCACAGATCACAGGGGTTTTCTGGCCAGGCTTATCCCTGGTGAGGGGATGCTGAGAATTATGGAATGATTTAGGTTGGAAAAGACCTCTGAGGTCATGGAGTCCATCCAAGCATTAACCCATCCCTCCTGAAGCCATCACTGACCCTAATCATGAGGAGAAGGAAATTTCCTTGCTGAAGGACAAATAAATTTAAGTCCCTGTGTGAGGGAGCTGAGCAGTTGCCTTCCCTGTGAGGCACAAATCTGAGTAAAACTCGAGCTTGGATCACACATCAAGGAAGCAACAGGCTGGGGTGAGAGGAATAATTGGCCCATTTCCCAAATTCACCTTCTGTGTTTAGTTATGGCCCTGAAAAGGGAGAGCAAATTGCTGCAATTTGGGGCTGTGTCCCTGTTTTCCCTTTATCCTGCTTTGCTTTCCACAGGTGCAGAGATGGTGGGTTTGGCTCTGCGAATGCAGCGTGTTTAGATGAGCAAGGTGGGATGTAAAAAACCCCAAATCAGCTCTCTGGAATATATAAATAGATGAAATTGAAGCAGGAGCTCTTCCTTGTTGGTCAGGCTTCGCAGCACAGAAATCTGGGAATGTTTATCCAAGAGCTCCATCGCTTTTGATGGGGAAAAAGAAATGCTGAAGCCAATATGGGATGGGGTGTGGATTCTAGACCCTATATTCTGCTCCAAGGGCTAAATTTGGTCCTTCAGGGGAGTTTTATCAGGGAATTCCTTCAGAGGAATTTTATCAGGGAGTTCCTTCAGGGGGATTTATCAGGGAATTCCTTCAGGGGGATTTATCAGCCGTGGTGGGAGGAGAGGAAGGGCCAGGACTGTTCTCCCCATTTCTGTCAGGACACTTTGGCCATGGTGTCCCCACCCACCTAAAGTAGCTCCCATGGTGAATATTTAATCTGTGTTTTCATCCAGTCTCCCTCAGCAGTCAGTGAAGGGGGGATAATACAGCTCATTTTTAAACATGTACAGCATAGGTCACGTAGGTAGAACGAGAAAACCTCTCTTTTTCTGCCAGATAAAACCCGGCAGCTGTGCCAATCTGTGGGCAGCTCTTCAAACCTGCCAGGTTTGTTACCCACCTCAGCCCTGGTTTATTTACAGCTGTTTATAACCACTGGCACATCCTGTGTTGGTTTTTCCCTACACTTTTTGTCCTGCCTGCACACCCATTCTGCCTTCCTCCCCTTCTGTAGGGCAGGGGGAACGCTGCAGACCTTCAGGCAGACTTGGCTCCACTGAGCAAACTTCAGAAATCAGCAGAAACTTTGTTTATTAAATAATAAACCACATGTTTTTTCCTCATGGGTAAATCTTTCCCAGGCTTCTGCTGAGGAAGTTTGGACCAGATGATCCTTGAGGTCCCCTCCAACCTGCTATTTCCTTCCACCAATATTAAGCTGGTGGAAAGAAGCCCTTCCAGCTGAGAATGTTTTCTGTATATGAAAGGAGAGCATTTAACCAGAATATTTCAGTAATCCCATGAATATATTTCACTCCAGTAATCCAGGCTGATGGAAAAGCTTTAGGACTGGGGAGCTGATCCCCAGGAGTGTAAACCAGCTCCACCTGCCCACAGTTGAGGCTCCCTGGGCTGGGAAACTGCGGAGAGAAGCCTGAACTGACTCCCACGGGTGGATGATGCCATTCCTGGGATTTAAATTATTTCCCTTTCTCACTATTCCATAATCAGGAGCTTTAATGTTCCTGTATTCTTCATTTTTATTTCTAGATCAAGCAGCCACTGAGCAATGCATTGTCAAAGCTGTGAGTAATGAACCTGGAAAGTGGACACTTTGCTAATTTGCTAAAAATAAGATTTTACATCTCTATAAAAGCTCCCTCTCATCCCTTTGGATGATGAAATCAGCACTGAGATGTTCTCTTGCATCACTGTCCACGCTGGAGAAGGCTCTGCTTCAACAGACTTCCCAAAATTCACTGTTTAATCCCATTTCATGTGTGGTGGTCTCACAGGGAGAACAGAAAATGTGAATGGTGGAGTCATAGTCATAAAAAAAAGAAAGTAAAGGGGCTTAACACTGGGACTATGAAAGCACTTTCCAAGCAGTCCTTATTGAAATTAGGGTTTAATCTGGTAAAAATAGAACATACATTTACAAGCATCTCTTTCAATGGAGTGAAAATACTGCAAGATAAAAAGTTCTGTTTATCCTGTGGGTTACTGTTTGCTTTTATGAGGATTTTGTCAATGACAGAACAAATATTGTAAGCATTTCCTGATATTTTTTCCCTCTCTGCTTGGGAAAATAAGAAAATAAAGAAATAATTCTTTATTTTTTTTCCCTGCCTGTTCTTTCTGATATCACTTTTCAAGGTATTTCTCTTCAGTCTTGGTGATAAATGGGGCTTTGCAGGGAGCAGCCATAAAGCTCTCACAGTTTGTTTGTTGCACGTTGCTTATGTGGATTTTAAAAGAACATTTTATTGTAATAAACAGCCGTGAAAAATTACATATCCTGATCAGTTGTACTAACAAGTATTTGTGAAATAAATCAGAGAATTCAGGTTTGTGTAGTACTTTCAGAGGAGTCTGTTTGCCCTGCTGTCGTGCCGAGATTTTATTTCTTTTTTTTTTTTGTTTTCTTTAATTCAGCTTTGGTTTTTTAGACTTCTTTTCTCATACAATTTGAAACCATCTCTGTCCATCCATCATTCATCCCTCTCTCCTTCCAATGGCACTAAAAATGGGATTTCTAGATCTGAATTCCTCCTGAATTCCAGGGGATTTCCTTTCCTGTCCTGTGAGGAAAACATTCATCCCAAACAAGTGAAGTCCAGTTATTTGGAGAAGCCAAACAAGACATGTTTTATCAACATATTCTTTGTAATGAAATTAATCTCCATTTTCCAATTAAGCTTCTCTTTTTTTATCAGTTCCCACACTTAATAATATCTACAATTATGAATAGAAAGTGTAGTTAATAGTGTCTATTAACAACTGGCTTTATAAGAATTTATCTCCCATTTAAATATCTGTGGTCATAGTAACAGGAGTAATTGAGGACTAAATGAGTTTGCAGCCTTGAGCGTTAGATAAATTGCATTATTTCCTTTTTTTTTATTTCCACAGAACCACAAATTCAGGTGGACAACCCGGGGGTGAAGGAGTTCTCCCAAATATCCAACCTGAACCTCTCCTGCTGCAGCTTGGGGCCATTTCCTCTAGTCCTGTCCCTTGTTCCCTGGAAGGGAAGGAAAAAAATGGTGGCAAATGGAACAAATTCCTAAGGTAAATGATAAATGATAAAATATACAATACAAAGCAAAAATTCCTCAACACTGAAGGTAAATGATACAATATAAAATATAAAATGTAAAATATAAAATATAAACCATAAAATATATAAAATATAAAATATATTGATTGAGTTCTTCACACTCCAAATTTCTACAACCACCCTTTTTAATGAGCAAAATGAAGCCTAGAGCAGAGCCATAGGAATTTCCTGCCAGAGCAGGGGAAGGCAGGGCTCCAGCACTTTCTCAATGTTCTGGTGATTTTTCCTCCCCATTTTCTCTTTTCTTTATCTCTGCCTTCCTTTTGCTTTTTTTCCTTACTCATTCCATTTCTTTTTCTCTATTAGTGGTGAATGTAACCTACATCCTTTTCCATTTTCCAGGGGCCTTCTCTCTTTTCTCCTTTTCCCCATTTATATTTTTCACTTTGCTTTTTCTTTTTTTTTTTTTTTTTGGTAATTTTCATTTTTTCCTCTTTGTAGGAAGATTATATTAAGTGACAAGAATAATGTCAAATAAATGAGATTATGTTAATTAACAGATCTTGTCGCATTTCCATGATTCACAGGAAAAAATATTCACACTGGCTGATTTTTCAATTAAATCATTTGCTCTCTTATCAGCTCAGCATATCTTTATGAATATGCAGAACTGTAATGCAGTTAAATTGTTTCAGGGTTCTTGTTAACCTCAATAAGCCACAAGGTGCCTACTAGCAAAATCGGGGATTTGGGGTTTTTTTTTTTTTTCTTTTTTGGGTCAAAATTACAATTCTTTGTTTTAGCCTTGATATCTTTTTCAAGGAAGAGCAGGGGATTAAATGTTTGAAAAAGCATCTTGATTCTTTCCAAGGATAACAGGCTCGTTCTTTTCCTTGTTCGACTTATTTAATCTTAAAAGTATTATTTTCTTTTTCTTTTTATGCCTTTAATATTTCTCATAATGTCTCTTTGTCCCATTGGGGCTCTCACCACGAGCAAGAACATCCCAAAAATCGCCTCGGAAAGAATCAGTGGAGAATTAGCTGGAACTTCAAAGATATCAGAAGTATTAATTCTGAACTGGAAGATTGCTCCTGCCCACGTACACAGGGAACCTTTGGGGAATAAATTGGAGTTTCCTGAACATTCCTTTCCTATGGCAGGGAAAGAATTACAAGGTCTGGAGACGTGGTTTATGGCAAGCACCAACAGCTCTGATTTCAGAGCCTTGTGGAGCTGTTGCAATTTGAAAATAAAAAACTTTCCATCATCAGCTGTGAAACTGGAGTGTCATGGGCACCTTCCAGGGGGATTCTGTGCTGAAATTGCTGCAATTGGTTCTCTGGTGAGATTTCACTGAAAATAAAATAACAGAGCCTTGTGCTGTGGAGGAGAAAGGAGATCTCTGTCCCCTGGAGGCTCCAATTCAGGATAATTTGGAGGAATTACAAGGGACAAATGAAGTGAGCTGGTGGCTGTTTACTGATGGAAATCAGCCAGGACAGACATTCCCCCTCTCCAGGTTCACCATTCCAGGGCTTCCCCTTTCGAAAGCTTCTCTGTGTTTTGATTACTCTACTTTGGACCACAGAAAAAATTTAAAATAAAGAATTAAAATACATATAATTTTTTTTAAAATAGTAAAATATTGCAGCACTGCATGTAATTCAACATTTATTATTATTATTGTTATTATTATTATTATTATTAAACATGCAATAAATTCTTCTAAGATTGCACAATGCACTGTAATAAGGATTTTTCTTTTCTACAAGGTTAATATCCTTTCAAACTTATAGTCTTTATGTCTTTCTATGTGTAAAATAAGGCAATCTGCTACTGTGGTAAATTTTTTTTTTTTTGTAATAAAATGTATTTTATGTGTTTGATAAGTCTGATTAGAACAGGAAAAATATGAGTAACAATCTCAGAATATTTTATTTGGGATTTTCATAGCATTATTGAATAGTTTGGGTTGGAAGGGACCTTGAAGCTCATCCCATTCCCACCCCTGCCATGGCAGGGACATTTCCACTGTCCCAGCTGCTCCAAGCTCTGTCCAGCCTGGCCTTGGGCACTGCCAGGGATCCAGGGGTGCCACAGCTGCTCTGGGCACCTGTGCCAGCCCTGCCCACCCCACAGCAGATCTGCTTATGAAAACAATAAATAAAACATGGCACAGAATGTTCCACTCTATACTCAGGAACAGTAATTTTAGGATTAGGTCTTAGATGGTTGAATATAATTTGGGGCCAGGGCTAGAGCCCAAGGTCACACAAGGCTCCCAGGGAGCACAACCACAGCATTCCCCTTCCTTCTCCCTGTTGAAGATCCCTTCATTCCCAGCACCCCTGGGCAGGGCAGGGCACTGTGCCCTCCCTCTGCCTCTGATCAGGATCAGAAATTTCCACTTTCCTCAGTCAGTTCCCCTTCTCTGCCAGGGCCTGAGGAGTTTCCCATTGCAGTGACCCCTTTAACTCTCTGGGATTCAGCTCATTCCTCCCAAATCTCCACAGAAAAACTGCCCTGCACATCCCAGCTTTAATTTCTATGTTGTTTTTTTTTTAAAAAAAAAACAAACCAAGTGCTCAAGGACAGGAGCACAATCTCCCCCACTTTGTGGTGGGTTTGGTCTGGTGGGGAAGGAGGGAAGGCACAATGAGCCTGTGAGCCTGACCCAGGCACCTCTGCCATGACAAAATTCAGGTTCAGCAGAGCTTCTCTCTGCCCTGGAGTTCCTCTGAGTGTCCGTGGATGTCGTGGGTGCTGCTCCTTTTTGTCCTTTTTGAGGCTTACTCAGTCCAAGTGTCTGCTCTGACTTTGTCTCAGCTCATACTATAATTAGGTTGAACATCTCTGCCTTTTGCTGACTCTCCTCATTTTATCAGAAAGAAATGTCCCTAATCAATATCCATTATTCTGGTAGATTCATTATTCCTTAATTGCTGACAGGGTTCCTACCCTGCCCTCTGCTCTTTAGGGAGCTGAAATCCCAATAATGCTCCTGGAGGTGATGTTTTCACCCCACTCAATTTCCCTCCAGAATGGATGCTTTGATGAGAACCACAACCCAGTGACTACACTTTTGAGACTCGTATATTTAAAAATCCAAGTGGAATTGACTTTTTGCCAGAAGTTTTTGATTTTTCTGAGAGTGCTCTTCCCTAAAATGCTCTTGAATTGGCACCCTCAAGGGTTTAAACAAAGGAGATAATTAAACAGATCCTTCAAAGCAGAGACTTACTGGTGTGGAGGAAAATGGTGCTTAAGCACATTCTTTTAGTTGAAAACTGTAACTCTGTGCAGAGCTCCTTTTATCTTTTCTCACCCATCTTTGATGCTGGTGCAATTATCGTGGGCTAATAACAGCTGACTCCATTTCAAACTTCAAATGAGAGATCCATTTCTTGGGTTCCACCTCGGCACTCACATCATGCCAGCACAGTTCCAGAATTTTTTTCTGATCCTGAAAAATAAAAAAACCCTCTTGTGGCAGGTCTGGAATGGGAGCATCAGGGCTTTTTCTGATGCTTTTGGGCCACTGGGAATGTGGTGGTTGTCCCTAAAGGTCACCAGGGGTGTCACACACCACACAACTCCCTCGTGTACCCCTTGGAGGGTTTAACATAATGAAGGTTTTAAAAATTGCATCAGTTCCTCTGAAGGCTCCATTAGGATCCCAGCACATTCCCTGGTTTCCAGCAGGAATGAGGGAAAGAGAAAATGGGAAGGAGGGGAGAGTGATTGTGTACAAAGTAAAAATAAAGTCAATTTGAGTAATCAGCTGTGGGAAATTAGCTCTGTCAAATCCTGCTGCCTCCTTTCCAGGTTTAATTATCTATATTTTGGAATAGGATCTTAAAAGTCCTCGTAAATATTTATTGAGGATAACTGCATAATATTACATTGCTCTTTTGTGACATTCTGAGTTATGGAAGGAACAAATCCCCTCATCATCAGGGGAGCCTGTGGGCTTTGGATTCTCAGATTTCCCTTGTCTCCCTCCCACACACTGCAGGTATGACACAGGATGATGTCACACTTTGCCAGCTTTGTTACTGTTTAGTCAGAATGTTGTACAAACAAACGCAGATAAAGTTAAAAGATATCTGTAACTCTCAATGTTTGAGCACTGCTGGTAACAGCTGGGCAAATAAATAAAGATTTGCAGTCTTTAATTGTTGTTACTCTAATTATGGAGTTAATTTAAACCTGAACTCAGAGTTTCTTTTAGAGGTTACCAGGGGAGATGTGATTTATTGGCTCTGTTTAAATAGAGTTTAGTGGAGCTGAGGAACAGCAGTGGGGTCTGGTTTCACTGGTGCCAGTGGGAATCTCCC
This sequence comes from Chloebia gouldiae, assembly GCA_003676055.1. Lineage (NCBI taxonomy): Eukaryota > Metazoa > Chordata > Aves > Passeriformes > Passeridae > Chloebia > Chloebia gouldiae. Next base: position 11,192,032 of record QUSF01000019.1, on the reverse strand, counting down.
CCCGAGATTCCCACAGATCCATGGAGCAGCCCTTGGAAAAAGCTCTGAGTATCACCACAACCAGAATTACACAGAGTCCCAGGATGGTTTGGGTGGGAAGGGACCCCAAATCCCACCCAGTGCCAGCCCTGCCATGGCAGGGACACCTCTCAGTATCACCACAACCAGAATTACACAGAGTCCCAGGATGGTTTGGGTGGGAAGAGACCCCAAATCCCACCCAGTGCCAGCCCTGCCATGGCAGGGACACCTCCCACTGCCCCAGGCTGCTCCACCCTGGCCTTGGGCACTGCCAGGGATCCAGGGGCAGCCACAGCTGCTCTGGGAATTCCATCCCAGCCCTTCCTCACCCTCACAGGGAGGAATTCCCTCCCAATATCCCACCCAGCCCTGCCCTCTGGCAGTTTGAATCCAACAGGAATCTTCCTGATGGTTCCTGTGTCACTAAAGGGGACCTGCTCAGCGATGGAAACCAGTGCCATAAGATATCATTCCTCAACTTTTATCAGCCTCCAGTGCACAATGGGAAGCAAAAGCAGAAATAAAAGCTGCAGGAAGCTGAGTTTGGTTGAATTTCATTATTCCTGTGTGATCTGATCAGTGCTGGGGCTGTGGATTAAAGAACTCAGTGATATTTGGAAAGTGCCCACCTGGAGCTGTCAGGCAACATAAGGGGCTGTGTGTGGTTATTAACCTATTTTTTCCTTGCATTTTGCACATGAGAACCTACTACAGAGTCCGAAAACCCTTGGTTTCCTCTACAAGTGGAGAAAAACAAAAAGAATTAAGCTGGAAATTAAAACATTAACCAAGAGTTACACCAAAAGAGTGAGAGAAAATGGTTTAGGAAGGGAGGGATGCAAGTTTGCAAGAGTTTGAAGTAGATGTCTTTGAATTTTTTTATCTTCCACTCATCTTTCCTGCTGCAGCCCATCGGGAATTTGAGGATGGAAGTTCAGAACTCCATGTTCAGAGGAGATGAAAGGCAGAGTCATTCCGTGGTGAGAGCAGATCTCTGGAAATGCATGCAGCCCCACATAACTGCAATGAAATCACAGGACACGATGTTAGTGGTTAAAGGGTAACGTGGCCCTCAGTGCTGTACGAGGTAAAATGAATAATAACTTCTGGAAACAGTCATAAATCACTGAACTTTGCAACATTGGTGGTGGGGGCTGAAAAATGAGTTACTGGGGATTAATTGGGAGAGTGTGCTGCTATAAATTACAAAGACATGCTCAAGTTCATCAATAAAGGTTTAAAAAAGGCTCTTTAAATTAGCTTTCTAATTGATCAGGAGCAGTTCTGAGAAAAGATAGCAAAGGGTGGGAGCAGCTGAAGTCTGTGAGCACAGTCTGGACCTTGAAATATCTCTTCTGTCTTTGTAAATGAGAAGATATTCAGAATATCTCTGGAAAACTGACTCACCTTGATGGATGTCAGCTTCCAGAGAGGCAGAAGTCAGTGACTGAGGAGGAGGAAATGGTAACTCATGCAATTAAGGTGTTTTCCTTTCATTTTTGTAGAGATTATGAGATGCAAAATAATGCAGCAGGGTTTAGGGTTGCTTTCGTTTGCTGACACACCTTACCTTTAGATTAACAGGGAATAATGGGTATTTATTTTGCAGCAGTGTCTATGTGAGTGCTTAAGACCTGCAAATATACTCCTTTTTTTTTAACCTGAGCTTTTCCCAGCATTGCAGAACACAAACCCAGGGAGGTTTGTTCTGTTTGGCTTTGAGTGTGTATTCTTCCCTGTTGTATTCCAAACAGGAGCAATTTCCCTTTCTTTTCAGCTGTGCAGGATATTACAGATTAATTCCAGGGTGCAGTTTCCATGACTCCATGAACTCTGGAAGCAGCCTGTGGGGTGTGAAGGCTGTTTTGGGATGTTGGCAATTCCTGGAGTGGGCATGGTCTCATCTCCAGCCCAAGATCCTGCTGGCAGTGAGGGCTGGCTGAGCTCCCCCCAAAATCCCCCACAATTTCTGCAATTTAAACACCAGAAAGGCTCCAATAAACCCCATCAGCTGTTAAAGAGATGAAGATAAATAGACCCAGCAAGCACCAGTGGCCACACAGTTGTGTTTTTTCTGTCTTCTGAGTCCTGTCAGCACATTGAAGTTTCCAGGCAATTCCAAAGGAATCATATTTAGGATTTATGGAGAATAAGCCTGTAAAGGTTCACAGCTCCCTGCCTGCCTTGAGGTGGCATTACACAGTGTGAGCAGCAGGGATGAGTCTTCACTCCCTGCTTTGGATCCCTTCGCTCCCCTGCCACTCACAGCCTTCTCAAACATCATTAATCATGTCACCATAAAAGCTGGCTCTGCACATGTCTCACTGCGCTCACAGCTCCTTCTGGAGCTTGTTCCAGTTAACTTCTCCTGGGTCAAATGATAAAACAAGATGAAAGAGCAGGTGCTGAGGATGCCTCCTCTGAAAGGGTTCTCCTATCTCCCCATGTCCTGCCATCGCTCATTCCTACCGGGGAGAGTGGGAGATAATTATAATCTCAGAGTGGGAAAATAACTCTGCCTCCTCACTGCCACCCTGGGGAGCGTTTAAGCACTACATAACCACGGGTTAAGCATTGCTGGCTTTGCAGTAAAGTTTAAGTACAACTATGCTTTGAATAAGTACAGGGTCTGCTCTCCTGGAAGCGCTCTGAGGCCAATCATCCCCTCAGAGACATCAGCTGTTAGGATGGGCTGGCACCTGAGCTGCCTGCAAAAACTTGTGCAGCACTTGAGTTGCAGAAGAGTTCAATAATTTAAAAGTGGGAAAGATGTACCAAATTATCGAGGTAATTTTCCTGAATATGGGTTTAACTTAATTTTCTGTGTCTGCAGCAAAGCAGTGCCCAACATTTCCCTTGGGAGCCATCCTAATGAATCTCATTGCCAGCGAATTTTCCCTTATATTCAACCTAATTTTTCCCTGTCTTAATTTAATCCCATTACTTCTGCTTATGCTCCCTCTTGCTACACTAAATAATTCAGTGGAAGTAATTAGGTGCAATTAGAGATGCGTCAATTAACGATCATTGGCATGGCTGCAATGCCATGGGAAGGTCCAGGAGACCTGGCTGGGTTTGTGGAATTCCAGGAACTGCTGGACACGGATCTGGTCCCTTGCAGGCTTCCACCCCCTTCCCACTCCTCTATATTTAGCTGAAGTTGCTGGGCAGAGCAGCTCAGATATTCTTATCAGCTTTTCATTATTCTGGTGACACTGAACACATCCATCCCCCAAGCCACTTGGTCCCATTTGGGCCAATAATTAGCAAAATTTATCAGGGATGTGAGTGTGGATATAAAAACACAGACACATGAAATCATCACGAGTTGTAAAAAATGTTGGAGTTCCAGTTAACCCATCAAAGTGTTGAAAGAAATTCAGTTCATGCCCTTGTTCCATTGGTGAGTTTGTGCTACCTGGAGAGGGAGTTTTTCCCTGTAAGATTTGGAGTTTCCTTCCCTTAGACTGCAGAATATTTCCCTTGTTTCCTGGAACAGTTACTGTGGTTTTGCAGAGATTTGAACTGCTGAACACTCAGCTGGAAAAGATTGACTGTAGCAGTTTGGATAAATATATTTGATGCACAGATGTTCTAAGAACCTATTTTGCATGCTTGCCTGACTCGCTTCCCTTTCCATTTTAAAGAGGGATTCCACCTATTCCATCCATCTGCAGCTCCTCTCCCCTGCCTCGAAGGAAAATAACAATTCCTCACCTGCAGATTTATAGAAGCACAGCGTGGTTTGGGTTGGAGGGGACCTTAAAGCCCATCCAGTGGGGAGGGACATCTTCTACTATCCCAGGCTGCTCCAAACCCTGTCCAACACCTTGGACAGCTACAAGAAATGGATCCATGGAAATCCAGCTCGGTGGGTGAGCACAGAGAGAATGCACCCACATCAGTCAGAAATTCAAGACCCTTTCCAGATAAGCAGTGTTGGCATCTTTGGGATTGCCTGCTGGGACCAAGGTCGCTGATCCCTCCCAATTTTTGATGCCCCAGGAAGGGCAGCACTGGAGAGGATTGTCCCAGGATTGTAAAGTGGGGGGTTATTTCCTGACAGGATCCCTGTGTTCCGTGGTTTGGGGGTACCAGCCAGCGATGCCAAAGGCTGTCCTAACTCCAGCTGATGACCCTGGATCTTCCCAGAGAATCTGAGAGCTTTATCTGCTCCTGGGGGCAATGTTGTCCCTCCAGTCCAGTGACAGAACCAATTCTGTAATGCTATTATTCCCTGTAAATTGGCTTATTATCCTCTAGAAAAACCTAAAGATCTGTGCTTACCCTTGCCGATGTTTCAGCAGAGATCCACAGGAACTTGTTTCAATAAATTAAAATTAAAAAACCCAAATCGTAAAAAGTCCCCAAATATCATGTGTCAATGAACGGGAAACAACAGCTAATTTTGTTTTTTGGTTTTTTTTTTTGTTTTTTTTTTCAATTTAGGAAAAGAAAGCATCTCCAGCTGGAAGGAAATGAACCCAGGGGTGATTTTGCCAGGGAGGTTTTTGTGTATCTTGTTCTGTATCCTATCACCAACATAACAGACAGCCTTTCTGACCTGCAGGGGGAATGGAAAGGTGCTTAAACTTAATGCTTTTTAAAATAATTAATCATCTGTTATTATTATATATGGCCAAGTTCAAGAAACAGTAAATTGCTTTTCATCTTTTATCAGTGAAAGCCAAATTTCAGGCATGGGAAGGGATAAATCTAGGTCAGTGGCTGGATTTTCTGTGGTTTCTCTGACATTTGAATAAATTAAAACTATATTTTGAACACTGAATGCATCAATCACTAAGCACTCAAAAATGAAAAGAAATTTTGGGATTGATCCTTCAGGAGTTTGCTTCCCAAAGGCTGGGTACAGTCACAATGTCATAATAAACAGATTTTTAATTGTATTATGCTCTCTGCTCTTATTTTACTTGTGGCTTTTGGGCATGTTGCAGAGATCATTTCTCTGGTAGAATTTATTTTATCTTTTCTTTCCTTCAAGCCAAGCTGAGGCTGTTGTTTGTATTTTTCCTTTATCGTGGCCCTGCCTCCCTTTGACCTTTGGTATGAGAATCCTTGTCCTGGTCAGTTGGAATTAAGGGATAAATCTATGAAATTTCAGCAGGGTCGAATTCCCTGAAAATCCTCTTTCTATGCCTGGCACTTGTAATTCTCCATCTTTTCTTCCTTCTGGTTCCCACCCAGCACAGGTGATGGTCTGGGGCTGTTCAGCAGCACAATGGGTGCTTTTCTCCCTATTTTGTGACATTATTGATCTGTCAGATGAAAGGATTCCTGTGGACCAGGAATCATCCCTAGTCCCACATCTTAAAAATATAAATTATTCCTTGTGGTATCAATAAAAGGTGGAGTGGAAGGCAGAAAAATTTTAGGAATTTTTTCCCTTTTTGTTGTATCAGCCCTGGCTTTATATGTTCTTACTTACTTTATTTCAGATTATATCCTTTGTGAAGGTAGTCTTGGGTCATTTAAGGCAAGGCATTTGCCTTGAATGTAAATATAATCTTTAATAAATAAAATGTAAATATAATCTTTGGTCATTTAAGGCAGGGATCAGTTTTCCAGTGAAATATGAGGGAATACTTATCCAAAACTAAACTTGGAAGGAGCCCTCCCATAGCCCAGATCAGATCTGCCCACCCCTCCCAGAGGACACTGGCGTTGTGAGGCACAAAAAACAAGACACAGACAAGGAAAGACACTGTTGCTCCTGCATGGACGTCCATAAATCTGATATTAGGAAGAATTTCTTCACAAAAAA